>DWJK01002432.1:0-14659 GCA_018248815.1 Croniades pieria auraria
GAGGACAGGGCGCGATGGCGCTCATTGGGGGAGGCCTATGTCCAGCAGTGGACTGAAATAGGCCGATGATGATGATGATCAAATAGGTGATAGAACTGCCTGAATAGGAACTGTTAGTAAATGCATGTTATTGCTAGAGTAGTTAATATCTGTCTTATTCGAAATAGCTATTCATAAAAGCTACTGATAAGGTCGCCTGTAGTACATACATACATATGTATGTACGTGTCTATAATGCAAAGAAAAACAGATTTATTTATAACTTTGAGAGATTGTTAACTCTATATACTTCTTGCCGTTAGCGAACTCTTTCTAAACGTAAGAGAACTAGGACCGAATAAATCGCTAAAACCTCGAAGTTGTACCTTTTGTGTTTTTTTTTAATTGTGTAGGACAAAGTATTTTATTATTATTTTTCATTTAAAAAGGACGACATTTAATTATAGAAAACGCTGCTCGTATACGTAAAAGTTTTAGTTTTCTGATTCACTTTTTCTAGCCATTTTTCTACATTTCGACTGCGCCACATTGCGCATAACGTTTTACGCGTATATTGTTGAAGAGATTTTTCTTTACACAGATACAAAATTAGTCCACAAATTTCATATATCGTGTTCGTTCTTGTAGCCTAACATTTGTATACATAATACGTTTTCTCTGAATATTTCTCGGAATTTACTAGTCGAAAACGTTAAAAAAAACATTTAATAAAATATTATTTGTCTGTGTAGCGTAAATGATCAGAATAATTGTGGTTATTATAGGAAAATGTAGACTTTAGCGAGTCATTGCGCAGGTGTTCTATAGGTTATTGGAAATATCCGTCAAACGATTTTTCCGTAGCGGTATTTTCCCTTTTTCCATTTAAAAAGTTTTTCTTTTCCTTGACGTCCTATTTTGACTTAAATTTTGCATTGAAAAATTCTTAAACTCTTCAGATTACTAATTACGGGACATTCTATTGTATCTCGAAAAAAACTGTTTTTTTTAATAAAACAAGTAATTTAAAAAATCTTAAATTTATAGTTGTATAGAAAATTTATTAATAGTTTTGTACAATTAACAATGTGTCAATTAATTATAAATATTAAACATAATTTAACAGGTGATTAAACATAAGCAGAAACACAACGTCTCTACTATTATTTGTCGTCACACCAGATTCTTTGCATGATAGGCAGAGAGCACCGACTGCTAAAATATCTTATTCCTACATACTTGGAAAGCTTCTTCTTCATACATGGTTCTATATTGTTTATTGTCAAAGTTATCATTATTTATCGTCAAAGGCAATTTAGACGATAACTTTTAACTAAGTCTTAACTCGGAGCCTAACTCTTAATTAGGAATTTTTAGTAAGACTGTCTTACTTTTCAGACTGCAAGTGCACGCCGACCCAGTGCTGCACATCTTGCAAGTGCGACGCGTCCTGCAGCTGCACCTGCAAGCGTACCACGTGCACCGCTCCAGTCCCTACCACTAAAAAGTGAAAAATGATAGGAGCATCACATCATTCATCATTCCATCGCATCACACAACTATAAAAAAAGAAGTTTTTAAATGTTATTATATATATTTTTAACAATTGAATGAAAATCATGTAATAACAAAACATTATCGAGTCATTCTCGTATCTCCTTCAGCTCAATATGATGTCCACACAATACATACATGTAAAAATTCCACAAGATTTTGTCTTATCTTTTGTAACTAAAAGGCTAAGAACAATAAATTTCCACAATACAAGCACTTTCGAATAATATTGTTATAAATATCACTGCATAAATATCACTGCATAAAATATATCACTGCATAAATATCACTTCATAAATAAAAGGATAATAAAATTTATTAGTTATATTTTATTTATGTGTTGTTATAATTCCCAATCCTTTATTTATATCTTATTAAATTTTTTGTTAAACTGTAAAACCTTTTATTAATGTATTTAATCAAAGTATAACAAATACCAAAATTAAATATCTAATTATATACAAATCTCTGTATATAAATCACTTTTAATATATCAATTTTGGTTACAGTAAATTACGTATAGACAGCTATGAATATTTAATTTGAATATAAACATATCTTTGATTTTTTAAACAGCTTCATATAAGACTTCATGACTTCATTGTATCTTAATCGTCAGCTCTTCAATCTCAGTAGGTAAAACAATGAACAACACATGAATAATCATATACATTATTTAATCGCTTTGTATTTTAATGGAAAGATTTAATTTAATTGCGTTAATAATCGAGAGATAATAAAGATCCAATTGATTTAACACTTTATTATTTATATTTCTGTATAGTAACAGTAATAAGTCTTATCAGCTGCGTTGTATCAGTAGCATTGTTCGCGGCTAATCAGCGAAATTACTTCATGCAAGTACCTGGAAGTACAAACTGCATAATTTAAAAAAAGTATTGTAATTTTTAATGTATTCGATTCGCGGCTCCCCAAAGCACCAAGCCAGCACCTCCCCAAACTATGACTGGAGATGTCTTTTTATTATTTATCACTTGCTGTAATCATGAAAGAAATTATCCTGAGGAAACCTGCAATCTTAGAATTCTCCATAATGTTCTCTAAGGGTGGGAAATTAGCTAAAGCCCCATTTGGTCAGTGTAGCCGACTTTAGCCGTACAATCATAATCTTACTAAGTTTCAGACGAGACCAGGATCCAACAGCGGAACAATAAAAGGGTTGATGACTCATGAGGGTGAGGACCCTTGATTAACGACCAGAGTTACCTGACTTAATAGATCGTCTATATTTATAACCATATCTGAACTTTTTAGGATTTTAATTGCAGTAACAATGATTACTAATTGATAAATATTCATTAGTACCTATTGTTATTGTGTAAATCAGCTACCTTCATACGGATATCAAGTATTTTCATAAAATAATTGTTGGGTTTAGGCGATATTTCAATAACACTCTCGTTAGAATTCTTTATCATCACGATATTTTTTGAGCCCAATTGACACTACATGTCATTTGAAAACGAAAAAGGAACAAAACGCGCCTCCAGTGGCAGAAAACGAAAACTTTATTCATACGTTTATAAAGATAACCTATGTTCTACTTTATAAATTTATAATTACTCAACAATAATAATAGTTTAACCAAGGAATATTAAAACAAACGATACAGTGAATAACATTTAAGTAATAAAAACGAGCGATAAAAGGAAGGATAAAAGAAATAAGAACGAGCATTAAAAGGGGCCGGTTTACATTCAAAATATTATGAAAATGATGTTTGGTGGATAAAGGGAATGATACAAAGTACTTGCCGTTCAAATCAATATTTTGACAGTCACATCCTGGCACGCAATCACCGCACCAAGGCGACTTGGGTTTTATTATACCTGCAAAACAATAATACCTTTAATGAGGTCGTCGCAAAACTCGCTCAAATCGATCGGAGGCCTCAAAGAGGATGCTCTGATAGATCTGAAACTATATCGGGATATCCCGCAAATACACACATGAGTTAAGCCGAATATGAAAGTAAAATATTGAAAAAAATGAAAGTTAAGTTATAGAAAACAAAATGAAATTTGCAAGTCCAAAAGTATGTGGTATTTAAAGACGTAAGCAATTCTGTCATTAAAAGTTCATTGCAAAGTTATTGTGAAAGAGGATACATGCAATGCGGCCTCAATTTCTGCCTATTATGCGTTGAAATGTTTTAGAGAAGATCCTACCGAGAGGACTATAGTAATATGAAAATATTTAACTGTGATGGGAAATGTACACGAACAATATGAAAATGAACTGTTATGTGAAATATAAACACAGATACTTGAAAAACAAGGGAGTTGGAAATAGTAATGATTTTATTGAAGAAAGCTTGAACTTGAGGCTTTAAAAATTATATTATTTTCGCATAATACTTACGTAAATCCCCGTCAATGATCTTCATTTTGATTCTTTTACCACACTTTTTATATCAAAAAATGATAAATAAAATGATACTCGTATATTGATCTCAGAAACACAATCGCTTGGTGCAGTATAAAGGAAATTGCAACAGTGCATCGTAGTCATTCAAAGTATTTGGCAAAAAGTGGTCCAAAAAAGTATAAAAGAAAAGTGTTTAGAAAAACTATTGACATTGAATTGTTTAATGAGGCATGACTTGCAGAGTAGCCCTCCTATATAGTTGATAATTTAGTAAAAATTAAATTGAAGGGGTATACAAATAAATGAATTACGATATACGAGTGAATGAATAAATTATGAATAAAATTTGCAACCTCATCATCATCATCAGCTTGTCTAAGTCTGGACATAGGCCTCCAATTAGGGGTTAGCCCAAAATCCATATTATCGTGAGTTATGTTTATGACATATACAAAATGCAATCTGATTCAAGACGTGTAAATTTATAGTCATTTTAAATTAAATGCTACTACTAATAGTGCTTTGATAAAACAGAAAGCCATTTAAGGTTGTGAAAACTAGATAAATAGCAATATTAGCATTATTTTTGATGTTATACTCATTGCATAGAAACAAAATACTATTATGAATGAGTAAGCATAGACAATTTAAAGAAACAACTCGAAAATTGAATGATTCATAACACTTGACAGTATTCAACCATAGACAAAAACCGATTCCAGTTGAAAAAAATTCAAGGGAAATCACGAGTCTGTCGTGTTCGTTTTTGTGACAGATGCTTCCAATATAAAGGCTGAGGTTCGCCCCAATTTGGACACAGTACCAAAGATATCTGTATTCGTAAGTCTTCATCTTCTGTCTTATAATTTCTCAATCCATCATGCCTGCCCCCTGCGAGCCGTGCAAAGGTAAGGAATTGAATCAAAATCACTTATTCTTTTTAAATTTTAAGGCGTTAAGAATATTTAAAAACTTTTAATAATCGAATGAACAACTTAACTTATCGTTTTCCTTAAAAACAATGCCTGACTCTAGTGAATTTTTAATATGAATGGTTCTTCAGATTCCTGCAAAGATGGCGCTGCTTGCAAAGACAATTGTACCTGTGAAGCTAACTGCTCCGACTGCTCCTCTAGTGGTATGTTTTATGCTGTCGGTCGTTTTTATTTCTCTCAACATTATCTTATTGATAATTACTAATTTTTCGCAAACAGGACTTACAGAGTCACTGCTCTTATTGTTCGTATCTAGTTTTCTTTCATTTATCGTTTTTATACCAATTGAATCAAAGTTAAATTTAAAAAGATGTACTTCCTTTTTATTTCTATTTAATAATTTTATACTGATATTCCATTTTTTATTATTGTCTTCCCTTATACAAAAATGCACTAATTTATATAATTTATCTGTTACCTCTGTTACTTATTTACAGGTGGTTGCTGTTAACATACAAGATAGAATTTTCTGGTTCCTCTCTCTGTAGATCTCGATTGTATGATTGGTTGATTTTTATCGTCGAATAAAATTTTACTGTTCATGCATTTATGTATTTTATTGTTTTTCTACCATGTTTCACAATATAGTCTTTTAGAAGGGTGATGAGCAAGGTACTAAATCTCAGACTCTGACAGGCTACCCGAAATTAATAACGATGGTGTTGAATAATGATGACACAGATGACGGTAAATGTCTTTCTAGTCCTTCACAAATTCCTTATTCACAATAACATTGTGGTCATTCCTGGGCAGGACTAAACATTGACATTTTGTTAAATCAATGTTGTATGGATCGTAGCCGATCAACAATTGCATTGGGTTTATAAGGATTAGATAATTAAAAAATTACGTTATTAATTTATTATAAAGTTGTTATTGACAATGATAGGAAAGAATCACTAATGCCCAATTGGAAAGCTTCATATTTCTAATCATTTAAAATTGATATTAAAATAACAAAGGCTGGGAAAAAAACCGTAACAATATATGTTGATTTTGATAAAATCCAAAGACGCGTAAAAGTTTGGGCAGACTACGACCTTTTGAAATCCATTTTGTCTGCTATTTTAATGAAAAATATATGCCACAAGGAGACACGATACTAGGTAGTAGACAAGATATTAATGTGGGTTATAATTCACCTTGTAATGACAATGATTTTTCGTTAAAGATGAGAAAAAGTGAATTTAGCTTAGTGTGACATCCGTAACTTTACTCCAATAAAATGAAACTAAAAATCTATTAACATGAAGATCACAAGCCGACTAGTAAATTAAATTCACAAACTTGTTGTAAATTTATTCTGTAACTGAATTTAAAATGAAGATTATAAATTGTGTGAAAGAACAGTCGTAACCTTTTGATTATTCTATAGCCATAGATTTATTGAGTGGGAATTAATAAAAATGAAATCAACATAACATAAAAGTATAGGTGCACGTGGGTAGCTAGTTTCAGGAATTATTTAAGAGTCATCATGGTCATCATCATCGTCCACTGCTGGACATAGGCCTCTCAAATAATACGCCACTGAGCTCGATTTTCAGCTCTTCGAATCCAATCGCTGCCAGCCACTTTGCGTATATCGTCACTCCACCTAGTTGGAGGGCGACCTACGCTACTTTTACCACGACGCGGTCTGCAAATTGAGAGTACAGAAAGTGTTTGTAGATGATGTTTGACTTTATCCAAACTCACGCTTATTATGGGATGCTTTTTTCAGCAGGGGACCGACAAATACGAATGATAATGATAATTAAAGTTTTGATGATTGTATTGAAATCTTAGTACGTATCGTAGACATCACCGAATTATTAGCTTTTATAATGTTTGTTTTTTATGATAGATTACAATACTAATGAAAAACACTAAATGAAACCGTAAACTCTCCAGAGATCTCCGTAGTGTTTTCTGTGACATATAACGTCTGCTAAGCTGGGCTTAACTAACGAAGTTGACTAAGGTCATCTCATCAAAGAGAAATCCAACAAAGGAAAAATACAAGGATTGCTGATGAAATAAATTGTATAAAAAAAAACCTATTGTGGCCTTTTTTGTTTATGTACATGTTCGAAGGCACCTAAGAGAAAGCAAAGCTTTTTGTAAAATGTTCTTAGCTGCGACTTCAGAGTAATGCTCATCTATTTTTGGACGTAAATGAAATTTCTACGTTTTTATATTAGTCATTTTTACGGTGTCCGAGTTTTTAAAAACGATAAAGTGGAATGAATAATACGTGGGATAAATGATAAAGGATTTAATATCAACTTTTTTTTTCAAATTATTTTGTTTATGAGAACAGGACAGATGAGGAAAATAGACAGGATGAAGTAGTAAAAAAATTAATAACTTTAACAGAACATAATTTATTAAATTAAGCAGTAGAACAGCAGAATAGTGATGAAGAAGACAACAGAGAAGGAAATGGGAAAGCAAGTTTCAAGCACGTTACTGATGCGTGTGCCCAGGGACTGCCGGCGTCTGCGGTCAACACCGTCCATGTTTAGCAGCACCCACCTGGAAACATTAAAAGATTTATTTGATATGCATCATCATCATTATCAAGTCCATACTGCTCTACTGCTAGACCTGGTTCTCCTCTCAGAATTAGAAACGTTAAGATGTATGTAATGTACACACACGAATACTGGTACATATAGTTATTGTATCACAATGAAACAGGTTCGAGGATGGCAGTTTGAATGGAAGTAGATATCGACGTTATTACTGCCATAAAGCTACAGTAATGGTTACCTAAATAATAGGCTCGCTACATAAATTTCACTAGATACATATTGACTTCTTCCTTAGTCGAGTGGTTGCAAGCGTAAATGCCGATCGTGAGGTCCTGGGTTCAAATCCCCGGTCGGGTACTATTAGATTTTCTAATTTAGTATTTCTAGTAGTGACTCGGAGTCTGGATCTGCGCCCGGTGTATGGCAATAGGTTCACCACCTATTCCATGGCACTTAAACGTAACTGGTGAAAAGTGGAAGTGTACTACTACACTCGTCTTTCTACCCCTTCGGGGATTACAGGCGTGATATTGACAAAAATACAGACGAAACATTAAGACAAAATGTAATAATCGTATGATGAAGTGACATTTGTGTGATGAAGTGGTATTTACAAAAAGGATAAGTGAAATTTAAAAAAATATTTGACAATTAAATTTACTCTTCAGACACAGATGAAATTAAAAACAGGAAAACAAGAAAAAGTACTTGATTTTGTCAGAAACTTACCCAAACTTTTCATAGTATGTTTGCGTACGTCCTCAACAGACAATGAATAAGGACAATACTAAGAGTTTTTTATACGTTGCCGACTTTTAAGCAAATTTATCCGCCGCCTAAAGAACCTTGCAATACTCCTATACGGAAGCTCCCAAGAGGAAGATCGGTTCACAAATTCCCGTTCGTGGTACAACAGAATGTATAGGAGAGAAGCTTGTTGAATACTAAACCATGTTACCTTAGGCGTGGTTATTTATGTATTAAGTCACGTGTGTTTCTGTCTGTTCGAATGTATCAATAACCTGCATTTGGCCAGCGTCGCCTACTTCGACCTCAACCCCATCTTAGGGTCTTTCTGATTAGCATATTTTTGGTGCACATAAGCTCGCTTTTGCACGCGTGTGTACACGCGCGTCTTATGTCACATGCGGGTTTTATACAATTCTAGACGCGCTAACACGCTTCTATACACGCGCTAAAACGCGCGAGCCGCCTGCGACGCTTTCTCTCGCACCGCATTGAGGCAGACACAGTGATTCAAAAAACAGGCAGAAGAAAGTGAATCTGCACGCACGCTTCCGTTTGTTTTATTGAATCGCGAAAAACAAGAAAAAGAAGTTTTAAAAGAAGACCAGTGTGCAAAGGTGAAATGATAAAGGAATTGATGATGATAATGTATAAATAACGGGTGACTTTGTGAAAATGGATAATGCAGTTTTAACAGATCTGTCACACTATCCATATTCCATATAATTCTTTTTAAAAACAGCACAGTACCTTGAAAATCTGAAGCGACGGTTTTGTACATTATTCTACGAATGATGAAGTGTGAATGAAAAAAGAAGTTAAGAATTAAATTTCTATTTGAAACTGAACATGATGGAATTGATAATAATATACCTTCAGAAGAGCAGTCGTCGCAACCCTTTTCCTTGCAGGAGCAGTTGTCTTTGCAGTCTCCTTCTTTGCAGGAATCTGTAAAATGTAAAAAACATTTAAGGTACAAATCGTTTTCTCCTATTTCCTAGCAGTGCTATTATAACATTTAATATTGATATGATTTGGAGTGTTAGTTAATATTAATAGTTCTAATCCTATATACTAGTCCTATTCGAAACATGTTTCAGAAGTCCATAGGCTGCAGCAGATATTCCAGACTGTTGCATGATCCCATACTATTGGCTTCATGTATAAAAAACAAGTTGTGATGACAAAAAACATGTCACAAAGCGATATTAAATTAAAAAAACTAGTTGTTACCTTTGCAAGGTTCACAGGGAGAAGGCATGATGGCTGATGGTAGCTGGCTGGTTATTATCGAACTGTGCGTCAATAGGCGATCAATGATGCTTTATACAGAGAATACTGTACAAAAACTGTCACAAAGACATCTAGAGCAAGGTTGAAAAAATTCGTAGATAATAGGAACTCGCCATCAATTGTGGAAAAAACGGTTAAATTCAAAGTTATGGAATGAACCAGTTATTGGTACGAAAGATACATAAATCAAAATACGACGTTTAACTAAGAATAATGCTTTTAAGTGTTACGCTTTGTATCAGCTGTTGTACACCTGTGTGAGACAAGACTGAATGCCTCCAATGTTATCATTGTCGACCACAATAAAGAGTCGTTTTAATTGGTATAATGATTTTTGTAATGCTAATGGCAAAGTAAAACTCATCACCACATCACCATCTTCATTCACCTCATCACCAATTTCTTAGTGGACGTAAACGTAATTCCATTCTTCTGCCTAACCCTTTGCCAATATCGTAAGCTATAATATCCGAATAATGTTTCTAAATGTGTTTGAGCGAAAATGACTTTCTGACTGATTTTTGCTACTGGACGGACGGACGGAACTCTACCATTGTATCTCAGTTTAAAAGCTATCTCTTGACACCTTTGCATATCATCGTAAGTACCTTTAAAACGACTATTTTTTTTTATTAAAGAAAACAAAGAAAAATTAAACGAAATATATTGATTATTATACGAAATGTCAAAACATTAATTGAAAATCCCATTGAATTTAGAACTCAGTATCATGTTAAAACTCTAAAAGGCTCCTTTTGACACCTTAGGCAAGTATAACGTTAACGAACAATGGATTTTCGAAAAATTAACTAACGACAGCAATAATTCTAATATTTTATAGAATCCAATAATCGAATGATTCCAACAATGTACTTACATCATTAATATTAAAGAAATGATGTACAATGGACCAATTTTCCGCATGATTTCTCAAACGAATCTTTACGGAACAACCTTCATTGATATATTTCCTTTATTTTTTCCCCGTCAACCTTCGTCTTGTTCACAGCGGATATTATTTAAATCAAAAATAATTTTTATCTGTATCATTCGCATCCGGGGACTAATTGGATTCGCAGCAATGGCTACCGTGAGTGAAACAGTAAAAGGTATGTTTTGTTTATGGAGTGAATTACGCGCTGTATCTTAAAATTATAACTTATCTTACTATTCTACGGATATATTTTAGATCATCATCATCATAATCATGTCAGCCTTTTCCGTTCCACTGCTGGACATAGACCTTTCCCAGACACTACCATTTTAGACGGCTTACCCGTATACCTACATTATATAAATGTTTACGAAAGGAATGAACGAGTTAATGACTGAATGAATGTTAACGTTTATAATGAATAATAATTAGATATTGAGATTTTAAGAGTCGTTAGTTTATTTGTGATGGGATCCCTGAAGACTATGCCTCGTATCAGATATGAAAACTTTGCTTAAAAATATGCGGTTATTAAAGAACAGTAGTTTTCTTATCAGTATCTAGGTGGATTGAAAATATAGATTTAATGAAGTATAAGTCAATGAAAGAGTAACGAACGTAACATTACGCCTGTAATCCCCCAAGGGGTAGGCGGAGGAGTGTAGTACAGTCCCACGTTTCACCAGTTACGTTTAAGTCCCATGGAATAGGTGACGAGCCTATTGCCATACACCGGCCACAATTCCAGACTCCGAGTCCCTATTAGAAATTCTAAATTAGAAAAAACCAATAGCACCCGGGATTTGAACCCAGGATCTCCCGATCGGGAGTCGCACTTGCAACCACTCGACCAACGAGGCAATCAAAATAATATATAATTTTAAAGTATATGGAAATGGACACCGTGTGTTAGATGCGGTTTTTTGTTATATTTAGAGGTTGATGAAACCTTATAACAGTTTAAAATTCGAATTTCGAATATCTTAAACAAAACTGTAATCGATGCACAATAAACTTATTGACAGATTGCATTTTTAGCGCCAAAACTATTTCACAATGATTTTTTATTCAATTAAGACTGACGTTTGAATTTTTAAAAACATTTTTTCATTTCAATAATTAGAGTTAGTTAATAATAGTTTATGATATAATCGAATATGTCGAAAATTATTATTAATTTAATACTATTTAATAGTATTAAATTAATAATGATTTTCGACTTAATTATCTTTATTTAATTGCTTTTAATTTATAAAATTGCGCCTACAAAATTATAATAGCATTTTGTCATTTGAGTGATTGGTTGACTATAGCGTAAAAAAACATGTAGAAATTGATTAAAAACTTGCTACTTTTAATAAGTTTTCTCATTTTCCTATGATAATATTTATTATGACACGATGTAGTTATTGGTTTGACTATCAATACAATAGTCATCAAATCTTGGATTGGTAAACAATTTTTTTTAAATAAATACGTATTAATTTTTTTTATGTAAGGGAATTCAGTAGTCCTTCTTTTTTACAGAAATGTACACATCTGAAGATTGCCCTCCAGACTGTGAATGTAAAGTCGTGGTCTGTCCGCCGGAATGTCTGTGCAAAGAGCCCTTGAAAAACAAAAGCAATAAGATGAGATTATTATTCAATGCTTTTGGCATTTTATTAGCTGTGTTTGCTACGTATATGATTGTCAGCACAGACACAAAATTGTACATCGTATTCTGGGTTGGTTACTCCATACTCAGGAAGCTAATGTTGAAGACTAAAACGCAAGAAAAAAGTAAGAACGCATAACCTGTGCATATAAACATTGCAAGATATGATAATTTGTGATGTTTTGTAATCAGTATTTCAAGCGTGGAAAAGTTACGGATATTTACAATTTCGAGTAATTTTATCTAGCAATGGATGGCACAGTTGTTAATTTTTTCCGCTAGGGGCGCTGCTGTCGAACATAATTGTGATGTGTCGTAATGTCACGATGCCGACACCCACCGCTAGAGGCGCTATTGTCGGACGCGATTCCGATGACTTTTAATGTCACGATGTTTATACCTACCTCTATTTAGAAATTCTTATAGTCATGACACGACTATTGTGTCCACTTTTCACTAACTCTGTGTTTCTTAGCCTTTTTGAGGAAGCAATCGATTTATTTGCCTTGCTATGGATCAACAACAATACATGCGGATTAAATAAAACATGCGTGAAATTATCTGAAAACAAAAGTAAACTGTCATAGGTGTAGACTTGATATTTTTTAATAAGATGAAACAATGCGATTTTATTTGCACTTCGATGTTTAAATAAAACTTTTAAGAAACAATTTCGAAATATAATATACGGGTTTTTCTTGACAATTGTATACATATTTATCAATAGACTGAAGTTAGTTTATCATTGTATTGTAAACTAAATTAATTATTAATAGATTTATTTATTATTAACGGTTATGGTGTGTTAATTAACGAATAAATTATTTGATTTTTTATATTTGTTTTTATATTCCACACAATGTCGTGAAATATTTTATATATCTCGGGTAATAACGTAATGAAATGCAGTAAAAATCAATAAAAGATTTGTTTTGCTTCAAATCGCTGCAGATTATTCGAAGAATCACCCCGTACTATAGAGAATTTCCAAGAATCTCTACATAAATCACAAATGTATAACTAAACTTTGCATCAGAATACATTTATACATTCACATTTAATGTATATTTTGTCAATCTTTCATCAGTTATTCTCTCAGCATGTCTGACTTGTCTGAGTAGGTGTTGTCTCATTGTTACAGCAATATTCTCTTTATACAGACTTCGACCACCTATCTCAAAACCTTTTACATTCAGCCCCTGCCTGGAAGTTAATAAACGTCAGAATCATCACAATTATCAACTCCTTGATACCCTAACTACTAACACAAAGTGAAATTATTAAAACAAATCGGAAAAATATTTTTAATCAACATCAAGCCCTTCAATGTTCATTTTGGTTATTTTTTGGGAAAACAGCTGTTTGTGTCTGTACCAGGATTTTTTCTCTACACTTGTCAAAGATTGTTTAACAGTGCTGTCGGAGAGTAAATTACCTCCTGTTGGGGGAGAAGGGAGAGCGTTGCGGATTCAAACATAGCCACTTGTTACATATATATATCCATACATACATACATATATATATATATATATACACAAACACACACACACACACATATATATATATATATACATGCGTGTGCATGCGTGCGTGCGTGTGTGCGTACGTGTATTACATATAATATATTATCAGCAAAACATGAAAAATAAATTGTGCTATATAACTAGTAATATAGTTTACAGGTTTAAAATATGCTGTACGAGACCATGTTTGTCGACGTTGAACTCTTGGTCTGGAAGCTGTTAGGTAATATTGAAGTGCGTCTGTGTGATACTTTCTCTATATAGAAATTCTTGTTCAACGGATATCGTGGGAACGGACAGACATACATGTTCTTGTCAATACAGTTGCGTACAGATCCGGTTTCACAGATTCCCGTTTTTGTTTATCGGGAATGCGAAATAAATTGCTGAATTAATTACTCTGTTATTATATCATTTAGGTCTATTATAAAGGTGCTGAGTGAACTAGTTAATATGCTTCTCCTACCCCGTAAGGGATGTGGCATGATGATATTATGATAACAGTTATTAAAGGAGATTCAATTATGGTATTTAGGGGAAGAATGGAGTTAATGAGCTCATATATTAAATTTTCAAAAAAGGCTCAACCTGTACCATGATGGGACGTCTAACGTAATTGGTGACACGTGGGAGCGTAAGACACTCTTCTACCTACTTCTTCTATTATTGACTCCTCTTTAAAGGTTGTCTGCTAGAGATCGATAGTGATAAGTCCGCTTTCCGTACTTGCCGTAACCTTAAATTTGTATTATTTCTGTTTCTCTATTTTCGGTGTATATAAAGAATAATTGTATTGTATTGTATTTTATTGTATTGTACCAATTCGGGAAGATACAGATGTGATGTTAAGTACATAGCATCACGCCTGCAATTACTCAAGATTGTTGCGCCATGTATTTATTATTTTAAAACGTTCAACACCAACCCCATCAGCGTTAACCTTTAAATAATTCATTTATTAGAAACGAAATTTCTTTCAACGTGGGAAGTGTTAAAGTCATATGCCACCTCCTACCAACTGGTCAAGTACGAATTGATAAATTTGACACGTCTTAGTCACTCTAATATATTAA
>DWJK01002433.1:0-14655 GCA_018248815.1 Croniades pieria auraria
CACACACACGCGCACGCGCGCACACACACACACACACACACACACGCGCGCGCGCACACACACACACACACACACACACACACACACACACATATATATATATACACACACATAATGAGTTATATACCTACACAAATAAAATGTATCGTCTTTACGACCGCCACGATCAAACGATAAATTTAACGATGCCCCTACAAGATACATACTGGCTTCATAAACATTCAATGAAAAGCTTATATTAATATAAGGAGAAGTATATAAGTAGATATACATATACGTATGTAACAATCTATATCAATGTAATGGTTTAGATTTCAGCGTCCATTCTGCGTGTAGAGGAGATAAATCCTGGCACGAAACAGACTTTACAAAGATGAGGGTATTTTTATAATTAAACATCACTTGCTATAACGATCAAGAAAACATCGAGAAGAAACCTGCTCCCTCGGACACATACTCCTTAGAATTTTCTATAATGTTTTACAAGACTATGGACTTAACCCTTTTCATTCTGAAATGAGATCCGTGTCCAAAAGTAGAGCGGTAAACGGGTTGAAGATTTTGATAGCAACATAATATATGTCGGTTAGTATGGAATAATTATGGTTCGAGTTAACGTAATATAACATGACGCCTGTATTTCCCCGAAGCAGTAGACAGGGAAGTGTAACTAACACTCCGACTCTTCACCCACTATGTCTCGCGTTCCATGGAATAGGGTGAGAGAATATTCCCGCGACCGAGTAATAAAAGTAGCAATAATATACGTGTATTAGTCTAATCTAAATGCGTTTGCAGTCTATGGATAGCTGACCAGTGCAAAATGGACCGATGACCTAACCTGAGGTCGGTCACAAAGCGTTGCGCAAGAGCTAAGTTAGGCCGACCCGTATTTAGCACCTGTGTACCGCGCCCTTTATAGAACCGTAACAGTGCGTTACTATAGTACCTTTATCGTGCGTCCGCGTCATATGTTGGATAGGTTGATTTATCCCCGAAGAGGTTGGCAGAGGAGTGTAGGACTCCCACGTTACATGTTATACGTTTCATGGGATAGATGGTGAGACTATTGGTGTAAACCGGGCGCCTATCCAAAACCCCAGCTGCTATTAGAAACATAACACGAAATGCTTACTATAGTCATATAAAATACCTACTGAAAATCTTCACGCAACTCCACACGCGCTCGATACATACAACAGAACTGTTACGTACGTATCGTACAATGAACGTCCAGACTAAATTATATCATAGCCCGTCCAGTGATTCAACAATTGAGCAACATTAATGGCCCGTCTATTGAACGAGTTGAACGACTAACGAACGATATTTACAACTCTTATTGATGTCAAACGTCCGTTAGAAAATTACATTGTCGTCATCATCAATTCGCTATTCCGTTCGTAATTGTTTTGGGATAGGCTGAATATTGTTGTTTTCAGTTCCACTCATGATTTATATTCCTAATATTATATAATAATATCAAAACTTCTTGAGATGACTCATACAGGGCAATTTAATCTTAAACTGGGCGGAGCCCGTGTTATGGAAACCAAACAGCTGATAAGACGTGAATTTCTAAATTTACATATAGCTTGATAATACGCTCAGACAGAAATCTATTACTTTTGCTGCAATATTAGATAAAAATTGAATTATTAATAATATTAGGTAAAATTGAACTTTTAACCTCCAGCAGGCAGCTCAGTAGCCCACATGGGAGGAATAAAATAACTAGCGGAAAGTGGAACTGTACTCATTTTTATACCCCCTTAGGGAAATACAGGTTACATATTATGTAATTGTCATATATATTTGTGCGGAACACAAAAACTTGCATAGCAATACATGCATTCCCGGGACCCAAACCTGAACCCCCGGAGTTGAACACTGAATTGAAATAACTACTACAAAGTAATTACTTCTAGGCACTCCGAAAACTATTCATTAGTCCACCGCTGACCGCAACAATAACTCTTTGAACGCAGCCATCGAATAATCAAGCGTCGGACATTTGAATTGCTTATATTTTCAGTTCAATTGTTTAGCGGCTCACTTGTGCCGGTCGCCGAACCGTCGTCATTCGAAAATTCCTTTAATTTCGTGCACACACGAGAAACGACCTAATTACTTCTACAATTCCAAAGCCTTTAAGAACTAGTACCGTTTAACATGTTAATAGATTCTCTACGTGGGATAAATATTCTCTAACTTCAGAAAACTATCACTGGCTCGTTGGTTCAGTGGTTAGCGAACTAGACCGCTGAGTCGGTCGTAGGTTTGATTTCCAACCAGATGATTGTGTGATGAGTAGAAGTATTTGTTCTGCGTCTGGATGTAAAAAAATATTTACATATGTACATGACCATATACGAACTTATATAGGTAGATTACATATAGCTGTACACATGGAGTTGTCATGTTGTCATAGGTGATGGACAGTACCATTAAGGGACCCGTTGGACTTTTTATTAGAGTAGGTATACTATAGAAAAGAAGCCGATCTGAACTGTTCAATAACTCGCTGTCATTCAGCAATGATCGTCAGCATCTGACCTCACACTTGGTCTGACAAATCCTTTGCATGTGTCTTATGACACGCAAGGCAAGGCGTTTTCTTTGTAGTCTTAACCGAACTCAAAGGAAGGACCCGAAAATAAAGGTACAATACACCAAAAAATATATTACGAATCAACAAGAAAAATTAACAGTTATATATCTTAGAACAGATTTGAAGGACTTGGCAAAAATCAGATAAATAGGCCTAAAACGTAAATGAACTATTGAATCAAGCAAGCTGGTAACTCCACCGTAAATTGTATCAAAGAATCTGTTCTCGAGTAACATTAATAACTTCTCCATTTCGGAATGACTTAATAATATAATGTAATATATCCCAGATTGGCAAAACAGGGATAATCTGTAACATTAGAAAATTGTAACCATAACAAATGAATCTAAATTTGAAATCCCGAAAATTCTCATTGTGTTGTATGCATGAGAGTTGAATCGCGTTACTAATTATCTCCTATTATCGTCTCGTTGGCGCCGCGGCCCACAACGCCGCGCAGACGTTACCGTGAACATCTTAAAGCCGGAGTTAACGTTACATCATCATTTATTGCCACATCTATATATGTAACATTCTGCTCAATTCGACTATTTGTATATTAATATTTAAACGCAATTTCGTTTGTACGAATACCTAAATCATATCCGTATGTATTTTTTACTATATGATACGCTAGCGTTTGGCCGTGATCTCGATTGATGGTAAGCGCAGATGCGTCCTCAGATGGAGCATATATGCCTAGAAGAGCCTATTTACCTTTGTTTTGAAGAGTCTTAGGTTATACATGTCCGGGAACACTGATGCATTTTTAAAACGCTTTTTTATTTTATTCCATTCCTGACTTGTTAGTCCAACGGGCTGCGATCGCGACTGTTAAATTGGACGCTGTGAGTTCGTTTACCATCTCGGGTATGATGGTATTTATGCAGTCCACGTGTAAAACATAACCACATATAAAGTTTTTATAAAATTTATCATATCTAGTGACCTGCCCAGTTCGAGATCAGTTGGCTGAGCGGGAAATTGTCCCCAGATATTATTATCATGATAATGCTTTTAGGTAGAGGGTGATATTAATTAAATATATGAACTAGCTTTGTGTACCGTGTTAGTCCCAATTATCCTCACAATAAAGCGGAAATCCTAGCCTAAAAGTTTAGAGAAGTAATAACGTAATATTGCAGCATCAAATTAATTGAATCTTATTATTCTGTAACGCTGTACAAAAACATCTTCAAATCCTCGAAATAATTAACGAGTGGCGCCACAAAAAGGCAAATAAAAACGTATAATCATTGTGCCATTAGTTCAGGTTTTTATCTTTTTATCAGGTCTTCTAAAAAGCAACTACGCTACCACCGACGTCAAGGCCGGCCAGCTGCATATATCTGGAGTACGAAAAAATATTCACATCAATAATTGTTTTTTAGTAAATATATTGCAATCCTTTATTTCCTACACGCAAGTCTTTTCCCGACAGCCAAAGGAAAGTTATGAAAAAAACTGAACCCAAACAATTACCTTCCAAAAATATCATCTCTTTTTATTTATTGCTGGAGAGTAAGGCACTCCGCCTCTTATCTGAACGTTGCCGTATATGGCTTCTGGATGAACTTCTCTAACTCGTCTCCGTCGATCACAATAAAGACCAACAGTGGATGATAAAAAACAACATTACGCTTGTATTCCCCAAAAAGTGTAGACAGAGTGTAGTATAACTAAGTTTCACCTGTGATGCTATTAGTCCCCTGGAATAGGGGTTGAACCTATTGAAAAACATCGAGCATAAATCCAGACTAAGACCTACTATTAGGAATTTCAAGTTAGAAAAATACGATGATACCCAACCAGGGGATCGGATCCAGGACCGCTCGCGCAACAGTCGCTTTTGCAACAACTAGACCAATGAGACAGTCAAAAGACGATAAGAACGTTTATTAGCTTCCAGCTACTACCCAATGCATTAAATACCGTGAAAATTAACCGCTACGTAACACATTGGTCAATGTTAAGAAATATACGGCGATAAGCCAGAAGCATTTTGTAATATCGTACATTATACTGTAGAGACGTTGATTATAATAGTGTTTTAATACTAATTAAGATTTATTAGACCGCAGTTGTTAAGCGCGACTTTCATACTTCATTTCTTACTTACAATTATTTCCATTCCTTCCTTCACCATTTGCTTCAACCCGTCTCAGTCTGAAAGAAGACCTGTATGCGACAATGAAACGATAAAATCGTTGATGATGGTGGTGATGATGATAAAGATGAAAATGAAGATGATGGTGGTGATATAGATGAAGATGATGATAAAGATGAAGATGATGATGATTTCACAATTTTACGAGTGCATTCACATAAAAGCAAAGCAAACAGGCTTTCTGTTCCCATTATTGAAGCTACATATCAAACTTCGCAGACTCCATATCAAAATCGGTTCAGCTGAAATTTCGTGGAACCTAGTAAACGCAGAATTAATTTAGCGATCTACTTATAACTGTAGACTTAATCAACATTATAATTTTAGCGTTTAATTAAAAAACATCTTATTAAAATTAAGTATAAGAAAAGATCCAATATTATATTTATGTGGAATTTTCTGGAACAAATATCGCCGCGTTTTTATTTTGTATATAACATCATACACAAATCATACCATACATCTGTGTTGTTCTATGCGCTGCCAACTAAATGAATTAAACAAACAGCAAAAAAACAGAATGTTTGATTAGAAGTAGAACTTCTGTAAACACGTCTAGATACACGTGTAAGTACTAAACAAATATAGCTGTTAATGGCTGTTTACGCTGCATTACAAAGATTCGCCCTGATGTTTGCAGTATCAATTGTCTTTAGGATTGCGATGACAATCAACGAATATTTTATATCGGTTTTTGTTCAAAATGAAAGTGTTACACACTTGATTGCCTCGTTGGTCGAGTGGTTGCAAGCGCGACTGCGACCGGTCCTGGGTTCAAATCCCGGGCCGGGTACTATTGGATTTTTCTAATTTAGAATTTCTAGTGGTGACTCGGAGTTTGGATTTTTGCCCGGTGTATGGCAATAGGCTCACCACCCATTCCATGGGACTTACACGTAACTGGTGAAACGTTGGAGTAAACACTCCTCTGCCTACCTCTTCGGGGATTACAGGCGTGATGTTACTTTTTTTTGAAAGTGTCATAAGCCTATCTCAGTTCATTACTGGCTTTACTCCCAACAAAGAGCTGGTTTCTATCCATCGAACATCTTTATATCGTTAATTGTCCAAAGTGAAAGTGTCATCAGCCTATCTCAATTCATTACTGACGTTATTCCCCACAAAGAGGGAGTGTATGTCCATAATCCCTACGCTGGGCTTGTGGGTTGAGGAGACAGCTCTGCTTCTATTATCATCTAAGCTGCCTCTCGGCTGTCAAATTTAGAAGTGCCTGTGTAGATCACGGTTTAATGTATTTAACCGCCCAGACCAAAGCGAAAATTCTAGAAGAAATAAAAGTGAACAATGAAAGGAATTTTATTCTCTTTAATAAAAGCCGTTATGCGTGCATGCCTCAAGCACATGCCTGAAAAAATATCCTATAAATTTGAAGAGTTAATCTAGAAGTCTGTCAACATAATGTTGAACTCCTAAAAACGTAAGTATTAAAATATGTCTACTAAGCGGCTTATCGCAATAATCACAATTTCGCAAAAGACTACATGACTGACTGTCTCGTTGGTCGAGTGGATGCAAGAGTGTGTACCGAGCGAGGTGCCCTGGCATTTATCAGGGAAACAGCAGAGGAGATGACGAAACATCGTATTAAAAATCTCAAACGTTCGACACTTTAAAATATAGCAAAGAAAAAATTCACTGCAGAAACACGCATCATCATTATCATCTTCAGCTTTTTTGTCCACAGTTGCCATAGTCCACATGCCTCTATTAAGCTCCATCACGCAGTGAGCTCGGCTTGCTGCAAAGAGCCTGCAGGGTCTTGCAGTCCATTATTCCACCTAGCCGGTGACATGAGTATGTAACTGCAAAGTGAAGGATATGCTGACTGCATATCCTTCACTGTAACATAAGTTTTTCTTTCCTACTACAGAACCCCTTGCTACTTGCCCTTGAAGTGTAAAAGTTTTTATTGCATAAAAGATTTTTGATTTTTTTATAACTGTGTAAACATACTCAGCGTATCACGCTATCACAACGAACAGGACATTCTACCATAGTACTAGATCTATCATAAGTACGAATGTCAATAGAGCGTGGACAGTTTGCGCAAACACACTAAAACCCCGTGTTCACCAGCCGCCGGCGATACGCGCCGTCACACCGGAAAATGTTAATCGCGATACGTGCACAAATATTGACATACTGCGGGGGCTAGATATACATACATCTACACTGCTGTTTACAAGTAACTATGATAAAAAGCTAATCGATTACGCCGCAGTCAAACGGTGACCACTGTGACGGTCAACGACACTTCATTCATAGCGTCCAATTCGATTAATCTTATCTGCGTGTGTGGCTTCCCTTTCATGTTTAATTAGATAACAGGCACCATGCTGTCACGGCTGGAAGTGTTGTGACGACGTTTCATGGTGTTATATACGTACGTATGAATTTGTAGCTTGTACTGTATTCGCAACTTGCGTGTTTAGTCTTTAGTACAGAAACTCTCGATTTGGCCATATTTTAAGAAAAACGTACCTTGTTAATAGGCAATATGGCTATTGGCTCACTCTGTATTTTATGGGACATATGTATAACTGGAGAAACGGGAGTGTACTATACTCCTCTGCCTACTCCTTCGAGGAAAAACACGCCTAAATTAATTTCAAGCTTCTCGAATGACTTGAATTTCGTATATTGTGTAGACCAACTTTTTATTTACATTCATCTGATAGTAATTTCATTCCCATCATTAGCAACGTCCACGCCTGTTGACTAAGATGCTTTTATATCAACAATTTATCTATCTATCTATCTATCTATCTATCTATCTATATATATAAATCTATACATCTATCTATCAACAATTAGTCTGTATAAATACAACTGACAGACACGTACGCACCAATTTAAATATTTCGTACTAGGGCGGCTCTACCCTCTGGTCAACAGGAAGAGTAAGATGACTCTTCGCTCGAAAGTTCTCTTTGCACTACCTGTAGCAGCCCCATCATGATCTATGCCAGTGTCACCTTCGCAAACAGCAAATAAATAAAATCCCTAGAAATATTATAAAATACTTCGATTGTTATATACTTAACTGCCTCGTTGGTCGGGGTTAAAATCCTGGGTAGGGTACTAATGGATTTTTCTAATTTAGAATTTCTATTAGTGAGTCTGGATCTGTGTATCAACGTCAAAAATAAGCGTGCAAACCGAACAGAGTCCAATTGATGTAAATGAAGCGTCATCATTCCGTGAGGGTTATGACGGACAAAAATTGACACGGCACTACACTACATATATGTACATAATAGCATACTAATATAATACTCATATCTGGTGGTTAATGCTGCGAGGCCGCAAATCCGCCCATAAAATAGTGAAAGAATCCGTAAATATTTAATAAAAAACTTTCGATTATAGTAACCTTAGATTACTTGTTTTGTTACCTGGAGTGGAATCGTATTCTCTCTAAATATATATTTGGCTTAAGACAAGCAATGCTGCTTGGCGACTTAAACAGAGAAGATACAATGTTTTCATGTAGAAATCGTAGAAATATGTTACCACCCAAAAGTTTTCCAGCTGCTATCATTCGTGTACAACGCACACTTAACATATCACTATTCATAAAAGAAATTTCGAGATTCTAGTCACCAATATTCACTGGAACCAATGATCATATTACGAGTACGTCAAGTGGAACACTGTTAAATATATTTCATGTTGGCAACGACACTAAGTATTAGTTTTAATCTATAGTATACAAATTACCATTAGTACTATTTTAAGAGCATCATGACGATAAATTAATATTGAACGATTCTCAGATAAAAGCAAAAGGAGGAACATAAAGTGCAATTGCACCAAAAATCCTTGTACCTGCACGAAATTGAAATGTTGCACATTTCAAGGTGAACCATCCTACAAAATACGTACATTTAACAATGCCGTCGTTTTCAAATGTTATGTAAATTGTGAAGAAAAGACATATACGTACATGTATTGGGAAGCCTACTCGTAAATTAGATAGAATTTGAATCAACAAATATATATGGTTTAGAAGAAGATAAGACACACACACATAAGTCTGAGGGATACAATAACATACTATACAATACAAAAACACGTTACTGTACTATACATTAGAAAAAAACACAATATAATAAGTACAACAAAGTTTAGTAAGGACAGCAGGCTATCGTATCCTTAATTAAGAAATATCTTCCAGACTATCACGGGATGGCTTAACTATAAGAGTAACGGGCGAGATATATAGATCTGAAGACATGACCCAATATGACCCCGTTCGAATCTCACGTATATTCGAATCGTTAAAAACATTATTTGCGAAAAGGAATTCACCGGGAAGCGAATGAGTTAACAAAACAGAGTCAGGTGAATATATCCGGCAGTATCTAGCTAGTCGGTCATATGATACTCGCGTGCGCATATCGTCTCTGTAAGCAGAGCGGAGTGCGCCGCTTCTGACCCCCGATACAGCGGCGGGGTGATAAGGCGTGATAACACCGCTACACCGCCACTCGGAGATAGCACCGCACCACACAAACACGAGAACAAACACGCCGCGCTGCAAATCGGCCGGATTTTAATTCGGCCAATAGTTTTGTTTATCGTAAACTTACGTGCAATATTTGATGAAATCCAGACTAAGAACAATGAAAACGGAATAATCTTTTCCTAATTGGGTGAACACATATCGGATGCGACGGTGGTTTACACGAGTATAGAGTCGCTTTAGGCACGTAAATCGTCAGAATTAATGTTGATGTTGATGTTGATGATGAAACCGCTTAAGAAACCGGTAGAGCGCTCGCTCGACTGGATCGCAATGTCGAATGAAACCGTTATGATAGTCGTGTTACTGTAATAACTGAATATTCAGTTGGCTTCGAATAACTGCACATTTCGCTTAAATCACGTTCTAAATACCCAAACAAAACACGAATGAAATTACTTATAATCATTAGTTCTAGTTTTTTCAGTGCAGACGGGATTTCATTGATGATAAATAGCAAAATATTACATAAGCGTTATAAATATACAGCGTGCATGGACTTCTTTTCCGTTCAATATTATGTTACTAACAATCTAAAATAAAATATTAACAGCTTGGAATATAAAAGAATGTTTTTTATGAAAGCATCCACTCGGCACATTAACGTTTGGGTGTCAAGGTACCATTTATTTCACGCGGATGTTCGAAGCCGGAACTCGATACGAGCCCAAATAATATGTGGAGCAAATCTTTGATCTGCGCGAAACAATATTGATACAAACCGTACGAGAAAACAAATCGATCTATATATCAAAGTTATAATTTCCCATCTCTAATTTTATGAAGGTGTTTGTTGCTCCATTGACGCACCTCGGGGCCATAGTCCCGATATATTAATGGAGTACATTTCACACCTCATTTAAATAATCATGATTACTGACTAAAATACTTTCGTTTACGACTGCTGTAAAGATATAAGAACGGGCGCATTTGAATGGGATGCAAAGCGTTAATGACGTATATTTTACGAGATACTAAATTTAGGATTGTTTTTATTGGCCTTCAATTATGTCCTATTCAAGCTACGTTCATTGCACAAATTAAAACATCGACAAAATTTAAATATTTTGGAAAATCACCATTTCGCTTGTATGTAACCAACGATATATTTTCTCCATTTCACAACATTTTCCTCTAACCGGAATAGACTAGGAACACATTGCTGCTCATTTTTACGACAGTAGCCATCAATGAAAGCACTGGCTGGTTTTTGGGAAACTTAAGAGAATTTAAAAATCTCGGTCAAAAATGAATGCGTAATGGTTAACGCGTGAATGGGTTTTTATCATTTTTATGGCTCATGCGAGTTCTGGCGCAAGATTGAACGTTACGAGACGTATTTAATATGCCAGTGCAGCAGTCAACGCAATGATACCAAGGTTTATAGCGATAAATGCAACGACAAATTACTTAAACGCGTACGCAAGCCATCACAGCGGGAAAGGACTAGGCAAGAGCTACTTCCTTAAAGACGCCCCGTGTTAAAATAGATTAGCGTGGGCCGACGTGTTCATTCCGATTGGTATAGTAAGTCGATATGACTGTACGTACTGGAATATTTGCACAATATTCTATACGATACACTATTCACAAAACTGCGTTCCATATTGTCATCCCTGTTTAAAACGGTATTTGTATCAGTTACTTGTTCCTTCACGCTCAGCTCATAAATAAAGAGTATGTTCTAAAGAAATGATTACATATATGGTCCTGATCGCTAAAATTTTCAGTTAACGGAATTTTCATCATGCGTTTCAAATTTGCGCCGACCTTTGAACGTATAGACGATAATTTCTAAAGACTTAAAACTACAATAGAACTATTTTCTTATGAAATGTCATGTCAGAGTTCATATACATGATTATATATGAACCGGGTCGTATCATCATCATCATCAGCCTGCTCCCGTCCACTGCTGGACATAGGCCTCTCCAATGGTCGTATAGGTCGGAACTATTCGAGCCATTCCGAAACACGTACGTGAATTAAGCCGGTACATACAAGATAGAATTGTTCATACTGCTCTAATCAGATGTGAAGACTGCTATGAAGCCAAAAACAAATGAAGCACTCTAAGTACACCGTCATGATGTCCCCTATAAAACTTAAATAATATTTAGAGTAGCATACTGATGCCCAACAGCTGTGACTACTACTGTAACGAAAAAAATTCATGCCCCATACATTGAACTGCTCCTCGTAAACCTTTGAAAAACTTGTTTTTTCATTCTAATGTATTCAGACATGTGTAAGGCACATGAGGAAGGAAATGTTATTCATTTGAAAATTATTATGTCGTAACACACGAGAACGACGATCCAATACAATGGGTGGTTATTGAGAGAAGTCGATATTCTCTTTTGTCTTTTACTCGAAGCTGAGGTACTTTTACCGCAGAAGTTTCCCATGCTGTTCGGATTTTAGTAACAAAATGGTTTTTGTCATTGGAAAAATATAAAACGAATATCTATGTAAGTCTCGAATGAAATACCTTAAGAGACATTTAATGATGACTGTTTAAATTGAGAAAACAGTACGCTTTGGAAATCTTTTCGATTGTTTCGTAGTTTAATTTTCTTTTGAAAATTCTACAACCTCGGACAATTTACCAAACATGACAGTTTATGGAAGACTTGGTATTCTAGTTATAAGTGGAGTAATATTAGCTCGTATTTAAGGCTTTAGAATTTCCTTTTTACGAACGAGAGCGTCAGTAGGATGCCTTCCTAGGATCCTTATAAACTTGTAAAAGTTAGATGAGAGGATTGAGTAAGAAAGTTAACGAGATACTCGCTAGCAGTAATTTCAATACTGAATATAGTAAAATTTTATGAATCTATTTCTTATTGTAATAAAAATGAGAGATAGGTTCATAAAATTTACTGTTGATATCACAAATCCAATAACTATGTCCATTGCCAATGACCTTTCAGATCTCTTCTCAATATTGTTTTTCATGATACAACTGATTCCAAATTTTAATATGTTAATATTCCTGTCTCCAATAGGTGGACACATTGTATCTTATGAACTTCTCAGTTACTCACAACGTCGAAACAAAACGGCATGGTTTTTCGCTTGATCGATTTGCGGACTCGCACGTATACGTTTATTTTTAGATGAATGTGAATTTTTTCTCAGCGGACTCCATCGCTCCACACCCACGGGTTCTTCCTATTTTTAACTATTTTTCATGTTTTATTTTTAGCGAAACAAATTGCTACGAATTCCCATGTCCTTGGAAATTGTTGTCCAAAAACTTGCAAAGAATAAAAAAATCAAATCACTAATAGATGTTATTAGCTGCAACCACTTTTGCCTACCAGTGCTAACGGAGCGCGAGTCTTTCTTGTAATTGGAAAATCTTTAGAGTACACTGCTACAGTGCGCAATGACGGAGATTCAATTTAGTACATATCTATCGGATGTTTTTAAAGTGGCTTTTGAGCCTTCGACCTGGGTTAAAAATCGTCAGTGAGCAATAACTTCGGAAGGCCCAGATCCGGAAAAAGTGGTACTAATTAAGGGAGGCCTATGTCCAGCAGTGGACATAGCCGACGATGATGAAACGATAACAAGAAGAATCACAAAACTTATCATCGATTCTAATATAAGTTTGCAATAATGGTGGGTAGTAGATAAATTTAATCACTTTTCACCATGCAAGGCTAGTTTTTCAAAAATATCACTCATTTACTTACCAAATTTACACACATTCCGAACTGCCACTCAAAAATCAATTTCCTTACTCTAATACAGGGAAACATCCTGCTAATTAACCACATAATATCAAATTTCCTTTCATTTCGCAAACATTTTTTTTCTGTAGAAATATTTCCTTTTCGGCCGTTATTAACTGAGATGGGTCGTCTCCCACTTTGTCTTCTTGCCCTTGAAGTTTTATTGTGGAAAGCCTTACAAGAGTTTGTATATAAGAAAAAAAAACCACAGTAACGGAAATGGGGAAATTCCGTTACCTAAATATGATTACAAATTTTCAACCGACGTAGACTCGTGTTACTTCCGATGTTCAACCTAGAGGAATCATTGAACGTGATTATGCGTAAATTGAATATCAGATTGCGTACGTAAATTGACTTTATAATTCGATTGCATTGATTATCCTTCAACTCAACAAGTTACGATATTTATGAACTCTGTTCTACTAATGACTTCAGATTCCGTCCCGTACGAATGTCTCTACCTTCCTATTATAAGTTATACGATATGGTTATGGTTTGAGAACTTTATTATTTCTCATAAAGAATTAACAATTCACTTACAGAGAATTGAATATAGATAAACACTTATTCTAAACATAGTTACAGAAGAATTTATATATATTAGCTGCATTGTCTATTATTAAAATATTTAAAATACGTTATCCAGTATCAAACAAATAAAAACGAAACGATAAACATGGATATTAAGTATTCACGAATAATATGGTAGATTGACAGAAAATAATTTATAACTACCGACTTTAAACGTGGTTCGTAATAACATTACATGGAGATAAAATACAAAAAGTTGATCGGTATTGGATGCGGCATTGATGGTAGCAGTTATGGAATTGACCAATTTTAATATGAGTTATTTCTGAATTTAGTTAGTATCAAATGTTAGCTTTTATGCAAATTCCTAGACAGTACTCTCCAAATAACGATATGTGTATACATATTATGAGTCCTGTGCTTCTATTCATGTCTAAATCCGTCAGGAGAGAATGCACCGTGCAGTTACGACAAAAAGTTGTCCGTTAAAATGAGAGGGTAGTCTATAAATGAATATGTAGTTCTCCTAGCTCGGGTCACTGCATATTACAATACTAATTGTGCACCAATACGAAACTATGAAACATGCATAAAAATCTGGCATTGGAGGGATGACTTCCAGAAAGTCCACGGGAATTTCGAAAAGAAAAATTAGAAAGGGAGGACTTGTAGAAGAATAGAACATGGAAAGAGAATATAAACCAACATTTATCTCTTATGGCAACAAAAATTACCAACGATTTTACTAGTAAATGTTTCGTGAGTCCTTATACACATACTTATATATGTGCTGGCTTAACTCATGTTCTTTTTTCAAGATAACCCGACTAGTTTCTGACCTGTACGAGGTCTCGTCATGAGGTCCCGCCGATTGCAGCGACGTCACGGCGGAGACTGACTGGTTGGATCATCCCGAAAACCTTATGTGAGTTAAGCCGGTACGTATATCACCAGCTCCTATAAGTATCGTCTACTGGAGTTATAATAATCGACCCATTTGTCATTCCACTGTTGGAATATGGGTCTCCTCTCATATTGAGAGGGTTAAGGCCGTAGT
>DWJK01002434.1:0-14654 GCA_018248815.1 Croniades pieria auraria
CATTTTTAAGAGGTGCGCGCTAGGATTTGAACCCGGTCTCCCGGAGTGAGAGGTCGAATTTCAAACCACTAGGCTAGTATAGTAACATTTATAAAAATCTAGTACGTAGTTGCTCTGCTGTAGTCAGCCTAAACTCGAAAGGAATTCCTCTCAAGAACACCTTTATTTGACATGCACATATCATGTAGAAACCACAGAACAAACATAAGGAACAAAAACGCTACTTACCTTTCAACACTAAGACTTAAACACTTCAAATTTGTATAGTTTCTGTTTCTCTTTATGTTGTACAATAAGGAATAGTATTGTACTGTGCTGTACGTTTACAAATTGAGTAAGACTGGAAAGTGTCAAGATTACCCATCCACTTGCGATGTTCCCGATATCCCAACGTATTACTTTAATACCCTCTCCTCCAGTCAGTGTTTACCTGACACTGGTAATAATATGGAAGTGTCGCTCTCGGCTAAGTGCGGCGCAACGTCACCTGAGACCGACCAGCTCATTACTGTCTCATGGTACTTTGGTGGGCATTTATTATGAATACCAACATAATATGTAGCTGGGGTAGCTTCGGATGTTAGTGCGACTATGTATGGATAGTGTTCAGTGTGTGAATTTTATTATATACTTGCAATTGTAGCGAGTCGTATATTAAAAATAAGTATATAAGAACGGTGGATATGTTCAGGTGAGTCAATCCTCAATGGCAACATCGTCTATATGGAAGCTGGCCAAGTTTTGCTTAAGTGATTGTTTGCTTAATGATGTCTTTGAATGTAACTTAAACATATGAGATAAGTTCAGCATAGTATGTTATAGCAGCGGCTCGGAGTCTGGATCTGTGCCCAGAGTATCGCAATATCCTCACCATTTATTCCATGATGGGACGTAAACGTAGCTGTTGTAACGTGGGAGTACTACACTCTATTTACCCCTTTGGTGATTACGGGCGTGACGTTACTTATAATATTTCATATATGAGGTACCAACAGTCCAGTTGAAACACGTGAGGGTGGTGGAGTCTGATTAAATATTCTGATTTCCTCGCCTAAGTGAGGTAGGGGTGGTATAAGATGAACAGGGTTGCCATATTTACATAATGTGCTGCATGCATCATCTTCCGTGTACACAGACACTTCATGGCCTCAATTTAGAAAGTAAAAATATTTTTGAATTATTCCATAGTAACATTGGAATTAATGGTTGCTCTAATTTTCACGGTTTTGTGATGATTTAACTGAAATTTAAGTTAAAATGGCATATGTATATTTTGCTAGATCAACCATTTCGTGCTTAATATCAAGGTTCGTGCATCAAATTACATTTTTAAAAAGAATCGATTACCTCAAAAGCAAATAAAAATTTTGGTAATACAATAAAAATAAATTTTTAGTAGTAAACGATTAGGCATTAACCACTTGTGGCCGCTACTACCTAAGAACATCAGGTACCTACCTCGACAGGACGTATGAATAGGACTGTTAAGTCAGTTACTTTAGTTAGTATTACACGTTAACAAGACTACTTATTAGTTAACACGACCATGATATTTATGTGAATGAATTTCAAGATTTTCTATAGAGAAATTAAAACCCCAAATCCGCTTTACGAGACAAAATGATTACACAGTAATTCTCGAGTAATATGAAATAAGCTACCTCCACAAAGGAACGAATAATAACATGGGCTACGATATAATTCTATAGAGAATATTGAACGGTATTAAGTAATTCATCTCTTTTGTATCGATAGTCACTGAATAAGGGATTACCCACATGATCAAAGATAGAGCGGTAGCGGACGTAGCGATGAAAATGGATTATTGTGAGTTAAAAACAAAATAAAAAATAAATTATAGTAACCTATAAATAAATAGGAAATAAATTATAGTAAGTTATAAATAAATAAAGAATAAATTATAGCTAAAGTAAGATAATGTATTTAGTCGTGAAGTTATAAACCCAAGCATGTTTTTACGATTTACTTTATCAGTTTTCATAGCAATTAAATTCTACCTCATACTTCCTCTCATTACTTCTCTTATATACTTTATTCTCTTAATTACTATTATTTTTTAAGTGGGAAATTACATAATTTCTATTTACGTATGTATATAAAGGAAATATATTACTTTGATCGAGTCAGTTTTCCGAATTATGAACAAATAGCGACGCCAATGACGTTAGATACACTCGGTCAACATTGAGAGAGTGAGACAGAGAGAGAAAAAGAATAAAACAAATTCGAAACCGAAATGGAAATGTGGAGCATGCGGTTATTTTTAGTTCTAGAAGATATATACGTGTACATCTTGAAGGATTTATCCACTCGTTGTGCGTTCATCATAATCCTCTGATCTTCCATCGATGCGTTAAAACTGTTCGATATTCAATTTTAACGCTCCGCCAGCAACAGTTCGCGGTGAGCTAAGCAATAATATTCAATTATAGAATGTCACATTCCATTCGTTCATCTTCGAACGGGAATATAATGAGCCGTAATTACAAAAATATCATTCAATATCCGTGCAATCAAATCTTTTCCATAATTACAGCGAATCATCCGAGTAGATCCGATTAAGGGGAAGCTTAATAAGAATGATGCCTTTTGTACATTATGTTCGTTCATTATGTATTATTACAGCGATACAATCAATAGACGATTGGGATCTCCTTTTGCAAATATATTGGATATGTATCAATAATATATTTAGAAAAAGTTTCTTACAAAAGAAAGATACGTGTACATATATTATTGAAAACGTGTGGTCGGTTATTGGGGCTTTTACTGACCGTAGATTTTTAAACAGTTTTCCAAGACCTCGGCTTGAGGAATAGCGCAATGACGCTGACGGGGGGTGGCCTATATCCAGCAGCGGATTGAAATAGGGTAATGATGATGATGTTTCAAGTGTTAACATAGACCAGCGCTCTCTAGTAAGGCGTTTTACAATACATTCCCATGACATTGTATCAATTTCTATCCAATAACTGTGTCATGTTGTTGAAGCCATCGATTTACGACGCAGCGGCGCCGAAACGCTACGACGGTATAATGCTTCAAAAGAGGTATTCAAAATGTTTCACACCATGTGTATAGCTTGGTGACAAATATGCTTGGAATTATTAGGTGCTAGTGTTCTTTAGGTTTTTGTATTTCTAAATGCAGTTACAGAAGAATGAAATTTAATTTGGAGTATAGATAAGTAGTGGAATTCCCATTACATCTTGCCAGATAATTTCCTTCACGGGAAACGCAGAGTATCAAGTGCCCAATGTCTGCAGCCTTACGGATCCGAGGAGCTTAACTTGCATCACTTGTTTCAGGCACGCGCCCCGGTGGACTTAATGCTTTAAGTAACATGATAAGCACTTTACTTTACCTTGATTTTAATTATTGACTATTGTTAACAATTTTATTGATTAATAATAAATCCAAAAACGTATTCTGAAACACTTTGTATGTCTATTTGAATAATAAGTGGAAAAATTACGAAATACTTACGAAAAAACTAAAAAATTTGAAAATTAAAAATGAATCCACTGACCGCTTATAATTGATGTAACGTGGCCTTAACAAATCTAAAGTCCGTGATATCATAGTCGTAAAAGTGCATAGTAATCTCGCATTGTACTCAGAATTAACATCTACACCATTAGTGTATATCATGTTTTTATTTCATACTCTCACGATTGGACACAAAGAGATATCATTGTGTAGATGCCAATAGGCAAATTACTCTCGACGTTTGTCAGGTTATTATTAGGGTCTTAATAATGTTAAGTCATACTAATGTCTAATGATGTTCTCTTTTAATGTACCTGTTTCAATTATAATATCAGGGACACGTCTCTGCATATGATAATAACAGTGAAAAACTTTGGAACAATCTCCGTAGCGAGGGAATTATGGGCAGAAACCCCTTGAGGTCTACGTTCAGCAATGGACGCACATAGGCTTGATGTTGGAAGGAATCACACTTTTCCGTCTGTTCCCAAACTAGACAAAACCTGTATTATGGTGACAGATAACAGATTTATTTTATAAAATAAAATTTTTATAATAAATTCTATGCCTTCACGGAACAAATGCTTATATTCAATGTACAAAAATTTGTCCTGGGCGGGAATCGAATCCAGTCCCAACTGCTATAATCCCTTGTATCATAACCGTTGAATATTGTGTATGAAATACAAATTGCAATTTATGATAACTAATTAATTATTAAGCAGTGATAGCCTAGTGGTTAAGAATTCAACCTCTCACTCCGGGAGTGCTAGGTTCAAATCCATGGCGCACACCTCTTTACAAAAGTGCGTTTTAAGTTTAAATGTCACTTGTTAACGGTGAAGGAAAACATCGTGAGGAAACCTGCACACTTTAGAATATATAAAAAAAAAAAAATTCTAACCCGCACTTGGCCAGCGTGGCGGACTACGGCCTTTACCCTCTCAATATGAGAGGAGACCCATATTCCAACAGTGGAATGTTAATGGGTCGTTTATTATTTATATATTAATACTTTTAATACATTCTTTTTAGATTTTAGAGTTAGAGAAACAGCTCTGGATAATAACTCCACTACTCGTAGGGACAATATCTCTGGATGTTAATCCCTTTGATCCCATCACATTCTTGTTTACAATCCGGTTTTAAACGTATGCATGTCACTCAATGTCAGTACAATAACAACAGCGTATTGGGACCAGTAACACGCGATCAATTAATCCCGAACTAGGCAGAGCATATGGTAAGGTAGCCAAGCATCTACTTCTAAATCCATTCTTTAGAGAGATAACATAACATTGATATTGGCGGAGGATTTTAAAAGAGCCATAGAACTTCCGCGAACGAACATCTTATGACAGCAACGTCATATATTTACATTAGCCAAGTTCGCTATACGCACGAACAGAAAAAATGTCACGCGCTCCTCAGTAGCAGAGCACACAGTACACAGTGCAAACATAAGTAAAAACGTACTGCCTAATGCGTAGTTCGCATTGCGTAGTAGCCAACGTCAGAACTCAATTCAAATTGCAGTCATGTATTTCATCAGGGCATACGATACACACTCGACGAACGTCGCAAATCGATATAAACGATGTTCGTCAGCTTTTTGCTTCCCATCTGGCGGCCCGCATTATCTGTCAGACTAGTACCAGTACCCGCACTTGGCCAGTGTGGCAGACTATGGACTTAAACCTTTTTTCTGAGAGAACTTGACTGTCTCGTTAGTCGTGTTTGCAAGCGCGATTGCAGATCGGGAAGTCCTAGGGTCATATCCCGGGTCGGGTACAATTGGGTTTTTCTAATTCAGGATTTCTGGTAGTGACTCGGAGTCTGGATCTGTGCTCGGTGTATGGCAATAGGCTCACCACCTATTCCATGGGACGTAAACGTCACTGGTAAAAGCTGGTAGTGTATTACACTTCTCTGCCTACCCCTTCGAGGATTACAGACGCGATGTTACGTTTTCTGAGTGACGACTGGTGTCAAACAGGGTCGATGATCATGACGACATCCTAAAGATGAGATAGAACCTACGAAAACAGATGGAGCAAAACATTTAGTAATCAAGGCATTACTGGAACTTCGGCACGAAAATAACTAGCAGTAAAATAAAAAAGTCGTGCCATGTCATAATGGGATTCACCGATGCCACCCAGTCTCATATAGACCAACGCTAGTTTTGCTCACTGTTATTTCACCAAGGGTATCAATGAGAAAGGGTTCTCTCGTTGGTATAACAAGATCCTAGGAAAATATAGAATAATTAGTATAGTTCGTTCTTCTTCTTCGAATAAGAATCTTCTAGTCCGAAGAATTGTGTAATAGTCACATAATTTAAATATTTTTTTCTCGCGTTACATAAGAGTAAAATCGATTTCAGTTTACATAAAAGCCTATTGTGTATGAATTCAGACTAAACTATAGCCTATATTCTCTACACAAAGTTCGAGAAATGGTAGTAAACCTGACAAATAGTGGCACGACAGTATGAATAGACCCTACGACATGAGTAGAAGCCGGTGGAAGGCACGCGGTACGTCGCGTAGAGATACGTCACTGAACCTGATTGGACGCCGACGTGGGCGTGGGCTCGCGAAATTTACAGACATTTGGAGTAACACATAACATTTCATCATTCGAAACAGATTTTGTTCGTTACGAACACTAATTTCCAAACATTTTCTGACGTAACTCCGATTTTATCAGTGACACGTCAGGTATGGAGCGATAGAGTTATTTAGCACTCGGTGCTCTCTAATTAGCCCGTAAGGAACCTGGTGTGCTGTTATAATAATAATAACTCCGATTTTGTGTGTAGCAGTGCTTAACATTTATAAGTGTAAATAAAGTATAACATTTCGGTCAGTGTCGCATCAAACATATGTCATTGTCCCCTGCCATGGCGCGACGCATGTGTCAGTGTTGAGGAAGGCAAGGTTAAAAATCACGCGACAAATATCAAATGATTATAGTATGTATAATAAGAGATTTATTTGATAACTAGCTGTGCCCGCGACTTCGTACGCGTAGATTTCGTAAATTTTGAAAAATAAATTGACATAACTTCTTCGTTTGCTAACCGATTTAAATGAAAAAAAACACTAAATGTTAAGTTAAGCCCATCACAATGTAATCCTGAAAACTGCATTCACATCGCATAAGCGGTTTCCGAGATTAGCGTGTACAAACATACAGACAAACAGACGAAATGAAAAAAACATTGTTTTGGATTCTCTTTCGTATATAATGGCACCCAATTATGAATTTTTAAATATATTTGCCATGTACAGACAGGGATCAGTTACAGTTTTATTATATGTATAGATGTAATATTTTTATTACCATATCGGACTGATCGCTTCAAGTCAACACTGCATTAACTAGTATGATGCATCTGTTTTAGCAAGTGTAAGACAAAAATAGGCGGTATCACCTTAACGTTCAGGAATAGGTAATGTTTCTATAACGATCGGCAAAAGGTACTGTTAATAATTCGTATATACATGGACCGACGTGGTCAATGAACAGCAACTGGTGTGCTTGAACGTCTGCATCATCAAAAAGTCATTTAGCAACCAACAAAGATCTAATGCACCACATATACATACTTAAAAAAATTAACAGTGGCTCTGCTGGGCGCGGGTATTTTTCTGCTACTTTCTGGGGACCCGGTAACTGGCCTATCATATTGATCCATGATAGTTTTGTGGCAAACCGACTGTTGCGCTGTTGTTTCTTATATTTTGGAAGTTATAAAAATTAAAAGGAAAACTCTTGGGTAAAACTTTTATCAATATCACTCGGGACCGACTGCTCAAAAATTTGCTTTGGATAGCGAGTTATTCTCAAAATAAATCGAGACGGAAATTATGCCGATCGCTTCCTATCTGTAGCCATGACAGAATTACATGCTCAGCTCGTTGGTCCAGTAGTTAGTAAACTTAACTGCTGAGACGGGGATCATAATTTCGGTTCCTAGCCAGTGCAAACATTTATCTGACGAGCAGAAGTATTTGTTATATACGTATATCGTTGTAAAATAGGTATATGTATATTAGCAGTTTATTAGCTGTATGGTTACCTTATAACACGTGGTCTTCCTTTGGTATAGACAGCCGTGTGTGGAGATGTGGAAAGATATTCATGTTATAAACATGGTTTATCATAACTTAGATAGAAAACAAATGTTTCAGCACAACATGTTATGTTACATTACGCGTGTTTCATTATAATCCTTTGTGTACAAACACTGTCTTCAAGTTACATAGTTGCTTACTTATGTACCTGCGGTGTATGTAACAAACAACCCGAGCGACAAATAGGGATTAATGCAGCGTAATGTTTACGCAAGTGCGTTTTATATTTAGAAACATTACCAAGAAACTGTAACAAATATTGATAACAAACAAAAAATATTATTGCGTTTGCGTGAGATAACAATCGCAAGATAAAACAAAGTATGTTTTGAAGCAACAAATTAAATACCATTGGATCTAACGTACGCCGCCGCGAATTTGTTTGCTGACAGCTACTTATCTTAAATTAAATTACATGTCTGGGCAAACAGAGGATAAATAAAAGAACTAAAGAAAACAGCTAAAGAATAGAGTTACGTAGGATATGTGATCCTAACGCGTTAATCATTTGTCTTAATCTGGACTATTTATATGGTCATAATCGCTGATGAAGACGAGATGGACAGATATCATAGCCAAGACATGAAGGCGTATATCGTTTCTCTAGACCACATGTTCAATATCAAACATCTCCAGTGCAAACTGGAGAGAAAAGACAAGCAAGTAGAGCCCACAATCAGATGGGAATATAATGCTTAAGAGAGAAAGAGAGATATTCTATATTATAGCCCATGGGTCATCCACTAAATTTTTCTGGCTTTTCTGGTGTTCCCGAGGATAGTTTTTTGAATTTTATTCTAAATCTGTGAATTCTTTAGCCAGTATATTGTTGGCGTTACTGTCGAGGAAAAAAGCCACACGAATATAACTCTCTGTTCAAAAAGATAACCAATGCCCAACACAGGCGGAAAACTTTACAGTTAAAGTTATAACAGTAATAACATTAAATAATAATACAATAATGCATTTAGAACTTCTTCAGCTACATTTCGTTATGACCATTACACTTTTTGACATGAAAGTATTAAATTTAAGTCTGCAATATTCTACATACGTAGTCTAATCATTGTGAATAGGAGTATGCCATTGTTACCTGAATTACTTACGGTAATGTTTATTTTCCTTCCGGTTACTACTCGTAAGAAACCAGATTAGATATTTACAACACCGTAATATAATCCTTTAATTGCTTACTAAATAACAGTCTCTAAAAAGATGTCTAGAAATAATTATCGCGATAAGATGTCTGGCAGCGATATCGGGTCGGGAAATTGTTACATTTGACGTTTCTCGGGTAATCAAGATTAAATTCGTCTGTAACTTTACAAAACGTTGATAGTGAGCATAGGTTTTATAAACTTAATAATATTACGTCACAGTATAAAATGAGTAAGTTTAGTAGCGTCTTGACACTCAAGGTTACAAGATTTGCCACTGCGTCCCAAGTATGCCTTTGTATTTAACTACACTTGTCCGTTATTTTTGTCAAGTTGTCCTTTATAGTCGATACCGCGAAAGCAGCACGTTACCGTTAAATGTTACTTACGTGAAATAATCAAGTCCTAGTTTAGGTATATCCTTGATTCAACAGTAATCGGAGTATGTTTATTTAGTAAATCAATTCACGCAAGTCGGTAGTAAAACGTCATGTTATTGTGAGTGTGTTATGTGCACGCATGTGAACTACTGCGCGCCGCCACTCACACCATGTTAATTGTTCCATAATTGTGTTGACACACAACAAAATGATGACCGATAATGAGTTGTTTTTAACACGGCAATGTTTCGATAATAATAAATAAATAAAATAAAATAAAAATAAAATAAAATAATAACATTATTTTAAATTTGAAATTACAAAATTTTTAACTATTTTCATTTCGCCAGGTCCCTCACGAGGTTGGCAAATAACACCCAGTATCAAGTATCGCTGTCCTTATAGACCAAAGATCTTCTACAATCATCACTCTCTTCATACACGTATGCCGGTTTCGAAGACTTCCAACTCAGCTGTCAGCCAGTATCCGATTTATTGGTCGTCCGAGTCTTGGTCTTCCTAGGTCCATCAATATTCGCATTGTTTATCTGTTTTGGCAATATTATAATGGTTTGTATTGTTCCATATTCAAGTTTAAACTGCCACATATAGTACACATATTGATAAAAGCAAAGTTTCCACAGATACACTAATGGGGAACCTGTGCCGGGCGGCGGTACCACGCGCCGACATCACGCCTTATCGTGTTGTCTCCTGGGTTTTACGTCGAACTGTTGTGGTTGGAACTTGGAACATAATATTGTTGTTATTCAGCTTTTATGCGTTTGTTTTTAATTGATCAAATTACCAAAATTAAAGTGAGTACATATTTTGTGTGTTAAAAGCAATTATGTATCAATAGGTAGACTATGAAAATAAACATGTTATTGCCATCGCTAAAGTGATCGATCAATGACGATTGTTACATTTTAATGAATTTTCTAAAGTTGTATTTCTTTTATTTTTTCTAACTTGGATTTTCCAGTAGAAATTTCTAGTAGTGTCACGGAGTCTAGATCTGTGACCGGTGCATGGCAATAGGTTCACGACCTATTACAGGTGTGATGTTACGTTTGCTTTCATAGAAAATACAACAAGATGGTGCCACTAGTGATTTTACAGCGGATATAGCTTCTTTATGTGCTATGATGTGTTGTATTATATGATTTCTTGTATGATGAGATCGTAACTGTCAAACGGGAGCTCAAGTGCGTCCGTGGCAACAAGGGCCGCAGTGTTGCCGACGAGTGTCCATCACTGATTTTTTACCCTCACCTACCAGGGTTCGTCTCCAAAAAATGACAAAATTTTCATAGGCACTTTTGAACTGCAATTATTCTCGCCACGTAAATTAGACTTTTTTAGGTTTTACGATATTTTATGCAAATTTATATATAACAATTTAACCCTACTTTTGAATTATTGAATTGATTATTTAAATAAAAAATTAACTATTTGTATTTTTTAAAGTAATAATATTTTTCAAAGTTATTGATAACTAACATAGTTTTAAAAAAATGTGACACCTCTTAGAGCAGTATTTTTATTATACCAGAGACCATCATTGCAAGCAAACAGCACAAATGCCCATGCACACGTGCAACAAACCAAAAAAAGCCATTAAAATATGACTGTTTAGTTACATTACTGTAGACAGTACAAGTAGTGTGGACACAGTTAGGACATATTCTATTCGAAGCCGGTAAACATAAAAAGTATTGTTATAGCGAGCAATCGTCGTCCTGCCGGTGATCAGATGCGACGTAAATTTTTAGATAGCTCAATGTGACGCGGACGAAATATTAGCCAGTATATTTAATCACGCTGATGCTAATGACGCAAGTGAACCTCCCACTTCGCCAATATTTACGCAGTATAATTTTGCCAGCGGCGACATCAATACCAAGACATGCAAATTGAAAATGTTCTATTCACCCTCAATATCATTTGCCCGCCTCACTCCACCGCTGAACATATGACTCCCTATAAGAGGTTTTTCCCATAATCCTAGCCTCCAAATAAGCATAATCCTACAATCACAATCAAATACAATGCAAGCATTAGGAACTTCATTGTAATCATTGTTCTCAGTATTCCATTATGGTTTAATATACGATTCCACTTAATTGATACTGCTTACGATTCAACGACCATTTAATTCTATTTATAACATACATGAATTACCATTGAATTCATAGAAACGGACAATAGCGTCACAGTGGAAATTCGTGTTGAGAAAACTTCCGAAGAACAGTTCCAGTGACGTACATTGTTAACATGACATATGTATGTATTATAGCAAAATGCCGGTTACAACGAGACGTTGGCCAATCAATTTCATTCCTTATTGTCTTCAACATAACGACACCTTGAGTAGACGTCGTCAGTCGAAGGCAGGTTACTACTTATGCGAACAGATTGTATTATCTGCGTACGTATTGCATTTGATACAAATTAACAAGGAAATTAATTCTTATTTATAGAAAGATAAGGATGTTTTTAGCAAAAGGTAGACATAAATCAACCAGCTGACTGAATGACCCCTCGATTTTACATAACGGCAGCAGAAATATGCTGTAAAATTAATTGTTACAAGGTTACGGCAAATAGTTTAGTAATAAATCACCACGAATGATAAAAAGTTTTATAATATTATAGCTTTTATCATTTTTTAATAGCAGACATGTTCTGGAGTGGAGACTGCGACTTGACAAACGTAACGTGGGACGTCCTCCAGCTAGGTGGAGTGACGATTTACGCAAAGTGGCTGGTAGTGGTTGGACGCGAAGAGCATAAGATCGAGCTCAGTGACATGCCACTGGAGAGGCCTATGTCCAGCAGTGGACGGGAGCAGGCTGATGAGGATGATAATGATAGCTTTTATCCTATAAATAATAACTTACTGCAGAATATGAAGCGTGTATCGTAAACGTGATGAGATTAAACAAGTCATGTAGCGAAATGTACAGGCAACGTACGCAGCTCTTTAGATCTGACTGCTTAATGAAATATGACAGACCTGTAATAACGTTACTTGCCTCTTATTGTCTCTTCCAGGAATGTCAAGTCATTTCTGCATTGTCCTGATTACCCTGTGTAGTGTACTGCAAGTTTATGAAAAACAGTAGATATTCCCAAAGAAAGTGCGGTCCTGTCTCTGAATAATCATAGATCTTGACAAATTCGTTGTAAGAGGCACTCTAGCCCTGCGTGTAAGGTATGCAGTGCAATTACTAGTAATATATTTTGGGGGACAAAAAGTACCCCAGAGATATATAAATACCTAAGTAGGTACTGCTGTGTCGGTCGATTTTTCTAATTTAGAATTTCGAATAGTACCTTGGAATTTGAATTTGTACCAGGTATATGGCAATACCTATTTCACGGTGAGACGTACAATTTAACAGGTGGGTCGTGGCAGTGTTCTAGACTCCTCTGCCAACCCTCTCTGGGATTGGGAATGCAGGAGTGGAGATAAAAAAAAATAGTAAAAACATATGATCACCACTTTGTATGCATGTTATATGCAAACAAATGATAAAGGTCATCAGTATTCCAGTTTTATACAGGGCCATATTGAAATCGTTACAAAATTAGGAATATAACTGAATTTGAATTTAAATGTTTATTGGATATGATTGTAATGGTAACTCAGTCTCGAAATGATAAAGGGTATACCTAATTTAGAGCATAACGAAAGGTGTGTCTCATGTAAGATTCTGCACTTTGAATAATAGTATTGAGTGTGTACATGTTGTTGGCCGCGCGTGTGTGAGTGACCTGCCAAACGCGAGTCATGGTGTTGATTTGTCTCCGAAAAGCAAACGACTAGTGATTTATTGACATAGCGACGTACTGCATACAAAAAAGCTATCGAATGGAATGCTGTAATCGATGCTAAATTTCGATCGGCTGTGTCATGCTTACCCACCAAATATCGCAGATTAGATAAACTAGAAACATTAGATAATTGGAGGCACGCGTCTCCGCGTTCCCCTGATGAAGATAAGCAATCATGTTACGGCTGAATTTGTCCGAGTCACAATGAACTAGTGAAATCGACTTTTGTTGTTATGATGTATGCAGGAATGTATAAGTTTTCATAGGTTACTAGCTGTAAAGGTTTTTATGTGATACTGCTGGACGGTTCGCCGCAGATCGAGGATGCGCAAAACTCACTGCATGCCCTGCTCCAAGGCAGATTGAAGAAGGTTGTTTATAAATTAGGGTTAAGCTGATAAACCGAGATGGGATTGAGGAGGTGTCTCCAGTAGTCCATCGATGAAATGGCATTGAGAAACTAGTTAAAATACTATCATACAGAACTCTTTTTCTATGGTAAAAAATTGACAGAGTACAAAAAATCGTACCGACAAGAAAATAGAAACAAAAAATGAAGCATGAACAGAAATGTTCAGACAAATTTGACTGTAAACATATAATACAAACTAATAGATGTTGGTATGGAAAAATAATGGATTTTCTGTCTGCAGGGGTGCGTTGTCCAAATAGTGCATGCGTATTAAAAATAAATTCTATTAATAGTAACAAAAACACAAACAGTTATAATCATTATTCAACCGTCATTCTATAATGACTTCAAGGTGAACATCAGAAAAAAAAACATAATTATGACTAACTACAGATAAGATACAAGATACCTTTGAATTCTGACACCGCTATTGAACTCTGTACCCAACCTTTACGGAAGTCCAAAAGTAGCATTGATAACAAATTAAAAGTAGATACACTAAGCAGAAATCAGCTTGACCCTTACGAGCAATGCCCTGCCCATTCCGTTACATGACTCTGCCTACTAATGCTTACCGCTCTCACCTTTGACGCATCAGTGCCTCGTTGTTACGTCAACATAACAAAGTGCCTTGTTAACTTGTGCGAGTTATGCTTAGTTTAATTTATGTTTCGTTTGTTAGAGTTTGAAACTTTTTTCCAGCATGAATTCCATGAGGTACCAAATCCTGAAGCACACGATGCCGACTCGCCGCCATCTTACTCCAGAGCTGATGCTGAGACTTATAACCCCGTCGTGCCCGCTGTGGTCTGCACCTGTCGAGGATTCGCCATTTGAAGATCCCTTTTGGGCTTTCTACTGGCCAGGTGGACAAGCAACTGCGAGGTAAGTGTCATTTTTTTATGGCAAGCCCTATGGCTTATTTGCCGGTTAGACGATCTCGAGTTAATTTCGATCGCTCGTTGCGGATGCTGCCGCAGGTGGAGCACTCGATCTGCCAAGCGCGCACCGCACGAGCGATTTTCCGACCGGTACTGACATCCAAGTTGCCGATACATACTAAACTGCGGGTTTACAAAACCTACATCCGCTCACGGCTCACCTACGCGTCGCCGGCATGGTACGCGCTGGTGGCGGAGTCGCAGCGCCGCCGTCTCCGAGCGCAGCAGAACCTGACCCTTCGAGCGATCGTCGGGGCGGGCCGCTACGTCAG
>DWJK01002435.1:0-14653 GCA_018248815.1 Croniades pieria auraria
ACTACTAGAAATTCTAAATTAGAAAAATCCAATAGTACCCGACCCGGGATATGAACCCAGGACCTGTCGATCGGCATCGCGCTTACAACCACTCGACCAACTAGACGGTCATGATTAAATATGCATTACTAATTACGTCGTTTCCGCCTTAAAACGATAACTTTATCATCCCTAAGTGCCTGTATATCTAAGTCCAGATGGTGCGAGAATTTTTTTCCATATTTCAAATACTCGTGGCAAGAGTGAAGCAAAAATATGAAACGAAGTGTGACGTCACAACAGACCGAAGATGAGATGAGCTACTGATGCGTTACGTGTACTGAGGGCATCGTAATTTAATACGTCAGGTGTCATTACGTTTTATCTACTTAGCGTACTTTTTAAAACGATTTCCAACATTTGTTGCTGCAAGAATTAACGCAGTAGTCAATTATTTAAACTTACTCGTATAGTCTTTGACTGCCTCGTTGGTCGAGTAGTCGTAAGCGCGACTGCCGATTGGGAGGTCCTGGGTTCAACCCGGGTCGTGTACTATTGGATTTTTCTAATTTAGAATTTCTAGTAGTGACTCGGACTCTGTATCTGTGCCCGGTACATGACAATAAACTCACCACCTATTCCCTGGGACGTAAACGTAACTGGTGAAACCTGAGGGTGTACTACACACCTCTGCTTACTCCTTCAGAGATTACAGGCGTGATGCTACGTTTTACTCGTATAATCTAGGATCAGTCTAAATTCGACTGGAATTTGTTGAATTTTTAAGTTTTGACGTTGTTGAAGTACTTATGTCATATAGATTGCATACATAATTATGTAAATATATACTCTGTGACGCTGACCACAGATTGTTATGTCTAACATTATGGGACCAACAATGATTTTTTTTCCTTTTTGGTATATTAAAAAACGTAACATCGCGCCTATAATCCCAGAATGAGGAGGCAGAGGAGTAAGTACACTAATTGGCATATTACATTTTGAATATTTAACATAACTGGTTAAACTCATACATTTTACATGATTCCCTAAATAGCGGCAACACTGAGAAGTAAATAGAATTTTCACTGGCTGTTGCTTATTAATGAATCAATATCCAATCTATTAATAGTAAGTTGGAGGTTACTACACAAATAATCACTTGTTTAGCGGAAGCGATATCATGTATCGACAGCTAAACACGAGAATATCTGGAAATATACAAGAAATTGCATGTTCCTGAAATCCCTCTAACTAAATATTTATCTATACTAAAGTGGGCTCAAGATGATTCCTTTTTGTATACATAATCTATTTTATGCATAAAATTTTTTTTTGTCTAGTCATTGCAAACGTGACTGCTGATCGCGAGGACCTGGTTTCGATTCCCGGATTGGGTACTTTTGGATATTTCGAACTTATCTAGTAGAAATTTCTAGTAGTGAATTGGAGCCTCTATCTGTGCCCGCTGTATGGCAACAGGCTCTTCATCAATCAAATGGTGGGACGTAAGCGTAACTGGTGAAACGTGGAAGTGTACTGCACTCTTCTACCCTTTGTGGATTACAGGCATGGTGTTACGTTTTTTCTATTTTATACATTTAGGTATATTCATCATATTGCATATGATATGTAATTCAGTATGATTTCTCTTAGAAATAAATAGGCAAATTAATTAGTAAAATCACAGTTGTAAATATCGAATAAAAGAGCAAAGACTTAAAAAATATATAAAGAAAACATTACGAAATAAAGAATTTTTCTTTCATTCATTTATCTTTTAAGATAGGTGAGACATCGTTAGTACATAACCATTTTAGATGATAATATAAAATTGGTACTAAGTAATTCATAACAATATGTAACCGTGATCTAATGAAAATTCGCATTTATGATATATTGTTACATATACGAATTCATCTCGTATTTATTTCGAGAAATTTTGAAAATGTTGTAAATCTATATGTAAATATAAAAGTTACAGTACATTTTTTTTTAAATTACCCATTTTGTATTACATACCTACACATCTTTGTAATCTCATATTAATAAATGTACTAGAATTTAATCGAAAGACAACATAGACTAAAATCTATCAACTTATACCCTTCCCAATAAATAAGATTAATTAATAAACAAAACAAAAAATCCAACGTCTGTACATAAATTCACAGAGAACATTCTAGAAAATCCTCGTAAATATGCAACCGAAACGCAGAGCTAAACCGCACTGATTCGCGCGGTAAAAGTTGCCAAGTTAAAATGTCATTGACCGGCGGACATAACTACGGTTTTGACCTTACCGCCGGTCTATATTGTAGCAAAGTGAAGTGAAAGTAGGTACATCCATCACCTGCTGGAGAAAGTGCGGCACACCCTTTATTTAACGACACATCGACCACGTGGGCAATTCGGAGCCGCTGCGTCTGTGCTGTCTGGTGCTTGGATACCGTTGTTTTTGCCTGTGTGATTGTCTTGTGTTTAAATCCTTTTGGATTATTAATTGACACTCATTTAAAAGCCAATATCGTGAAAATTCTATATTCTTGGGTATTGTGAAAATGATTTAAATTAGGGTTTTCGTAATTTTGCAATTGCAAAAAGTAACAACAGGACATTGTCAATTGCAAATTATTCTTGAACATTTCATATAATAGGATAATATTTTACTAAGAAATATGCTTAATATTTAAAATAACGTTCAGTTGATATTTTTGTATCAAATTTCACCTGCCTAATTTTTTAAAAGTTCATTACTGGGTAATTCCATTTGATTATCCATTTTTAATTTATAGTTGCCAGATGATTAGATATTCAGAACCAATTTCATATACTATATGCCAATTTCACCAAAAAATATTTGACATACAAAGATCCGACAAGTATCAATTGCGTAGAAACATTTTTATTATATTCAGTGGACTCAATTTCATAATGTTCTTTTCAACTGAATAAATATTGTATACATGTGTGACAAAACTAAACGCCTCCTTGATTTGAAACAGATAATATATTTCCAATGCACCTTAATAACATTTACAACATTTTTAATCTGTATTAGTCACTTTTTACAATCATTCATTTATTTAAACTCTTAACATCAATTGTTTATTTTCTGACATTGCACTTGCCATTTTTTTTCATTATCGTTTTCCAGCTAATAAGTATGCATAAATTGAGTATTAAATAAAATAATTGTGGTGTTATTACATTTTGTAACGTCATAAAAACAAATAAAATATAAATATTGCAAAATATTATGAAATTATTACACATGCATATATTATTGCCACGCCTATTTCACTCGGAGATTGGCAGAGATTAAGAATTTTCCATCAGCTTCGGTGCCGGCAGACTTTTTTTGCCTCCTCTTCATGTATTAATCTATGTTTTTATTGTTTAAATTATGACTGTTATGGGATACTTGGGCCAGGCAACGTATTAAATATAAAATGAACCCACCTATCCAATTTCGTCATAACATGTGATTGTTGAGATTAAAAACCAAGCATAAAAGCTTGTATTGTTTCATAAAACACTCCTTAATGTAAACGTCTGACACTGAACAGACTACTATATACTGATTTCCACTGATTGAAACCATTAAACCTACATAATAATAAATATGTATGTACAAAGTTATACCGCAAAGCTTAAAGACGAAAGTCTGTAATGAGTACGTCTTATCTGTTATGACATAGGGAGCCGAGACGTGGACACTCACTGTGGAACTGGTCCACCAATTTAAGGTCGCTCAGCGAGCTATGGAGAGGGCTATGTTCGGCGTCTCTGTAAAGAATAGAACGCCAAACGAGGCGATCCGACAGAGAACTAAAGTTACCGACATAGCCTAAAGGATTAGCAAGTTGAAGCGGTAGAGGGCTGGTCACGTCTGTCGCAGAACCGATAACCGCTGGAGCAAACGTGTTCTGGAGTGAAGATCGCGACTTGGCAAACGTAGCGTAGGAATCCCTAATGTTAAATTGGGTGACGGTATACGCAAAGTGGCTGGCAGTGGTTGAATGCGAAGAAGTGAGGAGCGAGCTCAGTGGCGTGCCATTGGAGTGGCCTATATCCAGCAGTGGACAAGAGTAGGCCGATGATGATGATGATGTATAGCAATAGGCTTATTTCCTATTCCAATGGATGTATAATATTATAGGGCCAAGGATATGCGATGCCTACGCTTTTGCGGAAATATAGGCGTTATGTTATATAATATTGTTAGATGTCAGATTGTCACAGTTGTTTGAGAGATTTATCGTAACTAACGGGTCTAAACACAGCGTTGCAAATTTTCATTTTACGGTTGTCTCTATAAGTTTTAATCTCCAACATCCGTTAACTAAGAAGTAGTATTTACAGCAATAGACAAAATTACCAACCGAAATCATAAATTGGTATGGTACACATTGTACATTGGTATGGTAAATTTTGTTAATTTTCTCAATACCTAATTAAATACAGAAGCAAAAATAGCTGTAACTTGCTAACTTATGTACTGATAAAGTAATATTTTAATTAAATCAAAAATTTCTATTACCTACTTAGCAATTAGTCTCCAAATACATCGTTTAATATAGAATCTATAACATTTTTATTTCATTACTGCTAGAAATAAAAGATTTCGTCATTGAAAGTATTGCAGTGAATTTATTTTATTAATAAATTAACTGCGCCATCTAGCAAACATTTGTAGCATTACGTACTTTTTTCAATTAATTATAGTTATGTTAACATGGATGCTGCAAACGGATTAGTTAATTGTTTTAATATAAATACCGTTTAGATATATATTTAACAAGGAGATATAACTGAGTTATCTTGAATAATATGCGAAACTTAAGAACGTCAAAAATATTATTTCTCTACAGGCAATATTGGTAAGTGACTGCCATTGGATACTGGCAATAATACTATGATCTGGCGTTTGTCCCGTCTTCAATCTTGTCATTAGTTTAACGCCGGGGTTGCTTAGAGTCTGTGAAAATGTTTATCAAAAAGTTTATAATCTCGAATCTTCTGTTGTTATTTTTAGCATTCACTTTGATTTCCGCAGAATGGAACACACGAGATTATATCAGACGGGAACATTCATTGACAAAACCTTACCAAGGTGAGTGACCTGCACAGGTTACTTACATTACCTACGTTCTTATTATTTGATTAGTGGTCGCCGCAAGTTCGCTATTATTATCTCACTAAATATAATTTCATCAATCTGTTCCATTATTGGAATAGTAACATGAATATACCAATGACATTTCTGATTTATTTTCCCATAAAATTTGATAACAACCACCCCAAAAGCAATCTTTCCCGATGTGTAATAAAATAATATATATGTATTGTTAAAATAACATTGTGTTGACATTGTGCTTAGAATATAATATAATTATAGGTATATATTATGTTTGTTACCAGATAAGCAAGACAAAGTTGTTAAAAAAATATAAATTATCAATTATACGTGAAATGTCATATATTTCGTCATAGGCTATATTCTAATCTATTAAATACTGCAGAATGAATGTATTATTCCATGTAAATTATAGTTGTAATTTATCATTTGACTAGTCCATTGGTCAAGTGGTTAACGAACCTGTCTGCTGAGCCTGCGGTTGGGGTTCGATTTCCACCCAGAGTAAATAATTGCCGACTGAAAACAAGTATGGGTTGTGTGTTTGGATATAATTTTTTTTTTAAATATATATATGTAGCTGTCCATTTGCTATAACACAAGCTCTCTTAATTGTTACTTTTACGGTGACGTCCTAAAATGTGATGAGATGATATGTACTAAACATGGTTGGCACAGTTGACCAATACAAATGACATTCTGTATTGTTTCAGGGAGTGGTATGTCTGTACCTTACTGGGATTTCTTAGGTAATACAATAGTCACAACAAACTATGTACGATTGACACCCGACTTGCAGTCAAAAGTTGGCGCCATATGGAATACTGCAGTGAGTGTCTTCAATTTTATAATGTTTCTATCATGATTTTTATACATAAATTTTAATCAAACATTGTTCAATTTAATAGTCTTTGAACATATTTTACTTGGGAATAAATATTACAATATATTATTTTTTATTAATTATTATATTTTGTATTTTGTTACTCATTGGTTGAGTGCTTGCTAGCGTGATTGCTGATCAGGAGGTCCTGGGTTCAAATCCCAGGTAGGATACTATTGGACTTTTTTTTAATTTAGGATTTCTAGTAGTGGCTCGAAGTCTGGATCTGTGCCTGGTGTATAGCAATAGGCTCACCACCATGGGACGTAAATGTAACTGGTGAAACTCTGCCTACTCCTTCGGGGATTACAGGCGTGACATTACGTTCGGTTTTTTGTTAATATAAATTATACCAGTAAACAAAATCAGGGGTAAAACGAAATCATGACAAATTGTAGAAGCTGTGACCCACGAAGGGTTATAGTGCCGCAGCATTGGTGGTGTGAGAAGCTGTGCTCTGTGATTCCCAATATACACACCATGAATGGTGATCATTGACAAAAACTTAACCGGGAAGCTTATAACTTGATATAGACAAAGACAGGCACAATATGATCAATAACATTTCAACATATTTTCATTGACAGAATATATAATTTTTATGAATGCAGATGTTTCAGTTAAAACTCACCATCAAATTGTCTTTAAACACTTGTTTCTCTCAATCATTAAATATAAATATTATCTGATTTACCTATAACTTTAGTATAATGTAAATAACATTGTACATGGTTTTTATAAAAATAATGTTTCTCAGTACTACTGAAATGTGTATTGTGTATATAAATAAAATAAGATATTAATCGACCAAACTTGAGACACCTTAGAATTTTTTTTTTTTATGAATTCTTGGGGGCGCAGGTTTCCTCATTATGTTTTCCTTCACCTTTAACAAGTGATATTTAAACCTAAAATACACTTTGTGTAAAGAGGTTCATGCCATTTATTGGAACCCAGCATCCCCCGGAATGAGAGGCTGAATTTTGTAACCACTGAGCTGTCACTGCTTTTATTGTGTATACAGGTACAATAACACTCAATCCAGCTTCAACAAATTAAATAATATACTATCACGCCTATATTCCCTCAGAGGAGTAGACAGAGGAGTATGGTACTCTCATTTTTCACCAGTTAGTCATACAGCCCCTGGTAAAATCATTAGAAGCCTATTGCCATTTAAATAACAATATGTATATTATTACCATATCTGATTGTATTACTTCTTCAGTAATAGAAGCAGATAAATATGTAATCAGAAATAAATGTGTAGTTGGCTGAGTTCATAAAGAGTCTATGACTCATTGTAGATAAATCCTGGCAACATTTGCTGTAGATAAATGGCAAATTGGGTTACTTTTTGTATTTTTCTATTTTTATATTTCTCTTTATTTCATTATGTTGTTAGGTTAAGTGCTTGTAAACATGTGTATTGAGCAAGAGATCCTGTGTTCAATTTTCAGTTTGAGCGAAGTAGTTTTGGCTTTTTTAACTTGAAATTTCTGGATTTGGATTTGTGTCTAGTGTTTAGATTTTTCCCCTGTTGCTTGGGATGTATAACATAACTGATGAAACATGAGAGTACTACACTCCCCTGTCTATTCCTTCAGGGAAATATAGGTGTGACATTATATTATTGCTTTTTATACTGTAAGCATTAAATATGTCATCTTATAAAGACATCTTTATTACAATGTTCAATAGTCCTCAATGTTAACTGGTGAAAAATGGGTGTGTACTAGACTCCTTTTCCTTACATGTGTGATGTTACATTTTTAATAGACAATTACAAATATGCTCCTAGAATATGGAGAAAATAAAACAAAAGAAGGCACACAAAAATTTACTCAAATTATTCTACTGAGTTACATTCCCACACTTTTTTTGCCTTATTGTCGTTACAATGATAATGAATGATGTCAAGTATTCACACATAATACTTAAATTTGTTTTATTTATGTATAGAGATGAGGTGTAATAAAGTTGAGGTTCCCTCAGCGATGTGATATAATAAAATTTTTATGAACAACATGATAATAAATGCATCACAACATTAGTTATTTATTTCAATTTGTCAAAGGAAATTGGACTTTATTCACATTATATGCTTATATTATGTGCCATCGGACTTTTATTAACATTGTGCTGTTACTATAATACTTTGATATACTTAATTATTTAAGTTAGTTAACAAGTCGACAGTAAATTTTTTTTTAAACTGTTTGAAAACTTACAGGTCATTTAATGTACTAATGTATACCGAGCAAAATAAATGTGTGTATAATACAAAACTGTTCCAAAGGTCTTACTAATTTGCGTCATTGCTTAGCTTCGTACTTAATATCAACATGCTGTAATTTTCAGTTTGATAACTGAATTGTGAGTGAAGGCTACTACAAACAAAATAAAACAATTAATGTATTCTTCCCTATACATTAAACTAACGTCATCAATGTGAATTCTAATGAAATATTTGGCATAATACATTCGTTTTATTAGTCCAAATTAATGATATGACGGTTTTCATTCCTTTTTCTGTGATGACTATCCTGACTCTTTATACAGCGTATCTTCTGAAGAGTAAGTGTACTTATATGTGATATAAAACCAACACTTGGATATATCTTTATTCTATACATCATCCATTATGTTAATAGTATTGTTTGACGTTGACAACCTGCCTGCCACATTGATGGTGACTATACACAGAGCTCCAGATACAAATTGCCAATGATGAAATGATAAATTAAATTTTTTTTCTATGAGTGCTTTTATCTAAATGAATTCTCTATTATAGCATCTACATAGAAGTCTAATGGTGCATGATCATGTTTAGTGTTGGTACTTGATGTCAATACTTTAAAATATTCCAATTCTCAATTTTATCAGTTCTGTTTGTTCATCTAGAACACTTATCGGTATATGACAATTGAGTCCATTGAACAGCAATGACCTTAGCCTGTTCTATTGTTGGCGAGATCTGAATAGATTCTATTGCATTTTCTATTATAAATCAAGCATATCCAGCTTCCTACTCTCTGACAACCGTAAAGAAACATTATCATGTTATATGACTAGAAAAATAAAATGGCAGCGTTTGTGGTGGCTTTATCATAATATTTTAGGTATGTTAAAAACTGTCAAAAATGTTAACTGTTTGATTCGGTGAACAGTAATTTGTATTTGTTATAGAAAATGTCATGTTTCTTGTTAGATTGTTAATAATACTTTGTATAAGATTTTTTTACACTGTCGATTCACATTGGGCTATAGTTTTATATATTGAATAATGCTCATCTGATCCAAAAATAGACTCCAGCTGTTCTGTAGTAATCAGACAGCCTATAAAATACATATGTATTTGTATATATCTCAATTAATACTTATAGAGATAATTTTAAACTCGGAGACAAACAAATACATGTGTTTATGATACAAATATTAAACTTAATGATATTTATTCTCATCAGTCAATACTATTTTGAGAGCACATTAGACAATTATTTGACAATTGGTTGGTCGTATCCCGTAAAGATTTAAAAGAGTCTTATGTACTGTTTGGTTAGTACAAATATCGCCCTTAACATTGAAACTAGCAAAGTTTAATATTTACTCGTAACACTGTGTATATTTAGTGATACTTTCTGATTTGTTTTTTTTTTCGCATTTCACAGCCGTGCTACACGAGAAACTGGGAGCTGCAAGTCCAGTTCAAAGTGCACGGTCGCGGCAAGGACCTGTTCGGTGATGGCTTTGCGATATGGTACGTCCGCGATCGCATGCAGCCCGGACCGGTGTTCGGCAGCAAGGACTTCTTCTACGGTCTGGCGGTTATCCTGGACACCTACAGCAATCACAACGGCGCTCATAACGTGAGTTTATAGGACGATTGAACTGGGTTCGGACTGTTAATAGTTCTATTAGTAAACAAAATAGTGTTTAAAGCCAATGAACGAATGAACGAAATTTATACATGATAAAGGACCTCGTACAGGTCCGAAACTAGTCTGGCCATCCCGAAAAACGTACGTGAGTACAGTTCATTACGTGTATTTATATACAACTTTTTAACGAAAGAAGCTTTTTGGTTTTGTGTGGTAACCTTGAAATTACTCACCTTCCAGCACCAACACCCGTACATATCGGCGATGATCAACAACGGCAGTCTGCACTACGACCACGACAGGGACGGCACGCACACCCAGCTTGCCGGCTGCGAAGCCAAGTTCCGCAACTTTAACCATGACACTCACCTCTCCATTGTATACAAGGATGACACGCTCATTGGTGAGTATATCTATCATTTTAACAAGCTTTCATGTCATGCATGATGTTAATCGCAGATGCCTCCTAAGATGGAGCACGCAGGCCTAGGAAGAACCTATTCATCCTCGCTTTGAAGAGTTCTAGGTTATATGTGTTCAGAAACGTGGAGTTGGCCGAGTGTTCCACTCCTTTCATTAGCTTGGTATATTTGTTTGCTTGTATGTTTGTTTGTTTGTATATAGTCATTGAACGTGATTTTTTATCATGTTTATTATCTGTACCATTATGTCATACATTTCATAAAAATTGTATTTCTTCCTGTGGCTTGGAGTCTGTATCTGTGCTTGGTGTATGGCAATAGGTTCACCACTTATTCCATGTGGCATGTAAACTTCGGGGATTGCAGGCGTGATGTTATGCGAGTAAAATTATCTATATCAGTATGTACTCGGAATTTTTATATATGGTTGATCAACTTTCTGGTTGCCATAGCTTAGAACAGGCTCTGTTCAGCTCAGGATCAGACGACCATGTGTGAAATTGTCCAAAGATATTATTATTACTAAGTACAAATAAGAATCTCTATGAAACTCACCAGCTTTATTCATGAATGTGTTCTTATTCCAGTTTCTACGGATTTAGAGGGCAAAAACGCCTGGAAGGAGTGCCTCCGAGTGGAGAATGTCCTCCTGCCCACTGGGTACTACTTCGGTGCGTCTTCCACCACCGGCGACCTGAGCGACAACCACGACATCATCGCCATTAAAATGTACGAGCTAGACCTTTTGGATTCGGTGAGTGTCATACATATTTTTTTATTCTACGATAGGCTAGCATTTGGTCGCAATCTCGTCTGATGTTAATCGCAGATGCCTCCTAAAATGGAGCACGCAGGCCTAGGAAGAGCCTATTCATCCTCGCTTTGAAGAGTTCTAGATTATATGTGTTCAGAAACGTGGAGTTGGCCGAGTGTTCCACTCCTTGTCCTTATATTTGAGTCCAAGGAAAACCTAGTCATACATTTTTAATATAAATATTATTATCATTTATTTTTACTTTAACGTTTCACGAAGTTTTTGTTGTAAACCACTGGTCCAGTAGAGGTCGAATTTCCACTGTATTGCGTTATGTTTGGTTTTGATTAAAATATAATTGAACTAAAACAAACAAGATGAATAAAGAAACAAAAATGTCTCCTCTTTCTGTTTATTGCGCTACGTGTCACGCAATATAACCATAGACAAGTCTCATTTCGTATTTATAATCTGACGACTGATGTAAGACATCTCCTGTCTCTATGAATCTGTCTACTACATCAATCAATAAAATAATAATAATGGACCCATTTATCATTCCACTGTTGGAATATGGGTCTCCTCTCATAGTGAGAGGGTTAAGGCCATAGTCTGCCACGCTAGCCAAGTGCGGGTTGGCAGACTTCACACGCCTTAGAATTTTTTTTTTTTAATTCTAAGGTGTGCAGATTTCCTCATGATGTTTTCCTCAACCGTTAGCAAGTGATATTTAAATTTAAATCGCACTTTTGTAAAGAGGTGCGCGCCATGGATTGAACCCAGCACCCCCGGAGTAAGGTTGAATTCTTAATCACTAGGCTCTCACTGCTTCAATCAATCAATACTACACCATAAAAATCCTATAAAACTATTATAAGCGTATAAATTTTATTATACTGTTTCATTTATTATTATTACTTCACTATTATTGTTTATTAAGTAAACTCAGTGAATGTAAGTTTCACGGTCACTGATTGCCTTATTGTTCAAGTGATTGGAAGCGCGACTGCTGATCGAGAGGCTTTGAATTCGAATCCTGGGTCGGGTACCATTGGATTTTTCGAACTTAGATTTTCTACTAGTATCTCGGAGTCTGGATCTGTGCCCGATGTATGGCAATAGGCTCACCACCTATTCCACGTGGGACGTAAACGCGACTGGTGAAACGTGGGAGTGTACTGCACACCTCAGGTTACCCCTTCGGGTATTACAGGCGTGATGTTACTTTTTTTTTCACGTCACAATTTCTACGTTCCAGCAAAATAGAGACGAAGACCGAACACACATAGTGCCGTCAGCGGCGTCCTTCGAAGCGCCGCGGGACCGCGTGGAGGACGCCAAGCCGGCCATGTCCGGCATCAAGACCTTCCTCTTCATGATGTTCATAGCCATCGTCGTCATCGTCCTGGTGGTACTCGGCATCATGTGGTACCAGAAGCGACAGGAACATTCTAGAAAGAGGCTGTACTGAACACTTTTGCCTCAAAGGTATTGTTGTATGTATTACGAGCGTGCAGCGGATTAACCGAAGTGAATAATCTGGGGTTTTAATAGCTGAAACAGTGAGGGTGAGAATATATTTCATAAGCATCATATTAATGTTACTGTATGTCATTATATCACTAATAAAACGTTCGTTCTACCGAGAATTGGCAGCAAAATGACTGAGGTTCCAAATAAACATAGATCCCCGTGGAATGCTTCATGTTCCATTTTGTGTTAGGTCAGTTTATTAATAAATTACAACTGTTTAATCTTATCTATATTTCAGTACAAATTTGGGGTCGAAATTTTTAACTATGATGTAGATTTACAATACATAATGATGTAGCTTGTATTGTTGGCAACATTTAGTAATTTTATTTGGGGTAGGCAGACTCGAGTCTTTGCAAAGGCATACTGATATGTACACGTTGTTTGTACTCCAAGTTTCACATTTAATTTTAATTTTTCAATCGAGGCTCGAAAATGTCAATACATTAATGTCAATTTAAGTTCATTAATGTCAAATCACAGCCCAATGACTTAGTTTTTAAATCCCCAGTCATCGAAGTTTCACTCTGTAATGATAGGGATCGTAAAGTGTGTTCATTTTTTATATTATTGGGAAGTTATGTTAGGAAGAACAATAGACTGAATTTTTATCTGTTTATTGCTATTATCAAGTATTTTCTCGAAAGTTCGAAAGTGTTAAATTAAGAAAATGATTCATTCGGTCATTAAACTCGGTCTTTTGGTTTTTAATTATTAACATATTATATACGCGTTGTCTTTGGGTTGTTATGGAACATACTGGAACTAAGCCAATCTCTGATGATGATGTGATGTCTCAATGCGTAATTAAGCAATAGTGTTTCATTTGACAGCTCATTTATCACATAGCTTCAACAAAATATTTTAAAGGTATCCATAAAGCAGCAACTCTATGAGGTTTTAGTTTTTTTAAATTATTAACAGCGTCGTTTACAGCCAGCACTTGCCTGCTACCAACTTACAACATTAAAAAAAAGAGAAGTACTCGAATGGATCAGAGTTGCCAGTCATTATCATTTCTATGTATGTATTTATCATTTTTAGTAAGTAATCACATTCCTATTTTATCATTTTTAGAATATTCTATGTCGATGATAACAAGGAAACTAATATCTGCATCAGAAAACTGCAAATCATTTCTGCAAAACTTCACTTGTGTATTAAACTCTATTTATTGAAGAATATGTATATCATCTACACCAGAACATATGTAACAAGATGTAGACAGCATTTTAAAAAAATATGATTATACTTAAATTCAGTTTGTTGCCAGCAAAAATGAATATTTTTGATTTTATTTGTTCATTTAGCAATAGGCTCTCGTTTGCCAGAAATCTCATCTGATGGAAAGCGAGATGCAGTCTAGAATGTAGCACACTTGCCCAGAAAGCGACTTTTCACTCTTGTATCCAATTATCAGAGAATTTATTTGCAATAATTACATAATAAATTTATTTGTCATTAATACTCATATTTCAAAGAGAAATGGCGATTATTTTTGCACATTTCGGTAATATTGGTGTGTTTTTATAATTATATGATAGGCTAGCGTTTGGCGTGAAACCTAAATGCGTCCTAACATGGAGCTTGCATATCTAGGAAGTGCCTATACACCCTTGTTTTGAAGAATCCTAGGTTTATTTTAAGGTTTAAAATTGGTAGTTACAACTTTGTAGTATTTAGTTTTTCTTACAAAGGTACTTTCCTTATTCTCATTGTTCTTCTGTTCTTATTATTAAACGTTTCGTCAAAAACTTTTCATTGGGTACATAATGGAAACATTTTTACTGAAAAATTAGGGCCATTTCAAGAAATTTAATGAGACTATCAAAAGAGTATACATGAGTTCAGCTGATATATAATTGAACTATATAAACGGCCTCGTCGGTCGAGTGGTTGTAAGCGCGACTGCCAATCGGAAGGTCCTGGGTTCAAATCGCGGGTCGGGTATTATTGGACTTTTCTAATTTAGAATTTCTAGTAGTGACTCAGAGTCTGAATGTGTGCCCGGTGTATCGCAATAGGCTCACCGCCTATTCCATTGTGGAAGTTAAACGTAAC
>DWJK01002436.1:0-14651 GCA_018248815.1 Croniades pieria auraria
TAACCCTCTCAATATGGGAGGAGACTCATATTCCAACAGTGGAATGTTAATGGGTCGTTTAAAAAAAAAAAAAAAAAAAAAATGCAATTTTTACAGATGTAAAACTGTAAATGTTTCAGTCTTACTAATTTAAAATAAATTATGTTGATGTGACATTAATTCAAATGACTTTTATACGGATCGGTATTTTTACATAAACTACAATCTAAAGCATACCTTATTCAATTGGTTGATTGCAATATACTCGTATTATGGAAGAAGGAAGGTTGGCAGGAAGTCGTGGTTACGGAACATCTGAGAGTGGATCGGAATAGACAGCGTCGCTGAGCTATTCCGCAGAGATAGACACAAAGAAACAGTAAGAAGCTGATAGCCAACCTTCACTAGTTGGAGAGGCACTATAAGAAGAAGAACATATCATACAAACGAATTACTATATTCTATTTTTACTAAATATTATACTAACCATTGTTAAGAATTAGTTATTATTGATTACTGTGTCGTCATTTCATTACAACTTTTTATAAAAAACATTTTCGCATTATTTTCCACGGAATTAGTTTAGGTTTTAATCAGAGGTAACCTACACTTTGTCGCATAAAAAACCGGAAACTGTTCTTATGACAACATTTTATTAAAACTGATTTTTGAAATTTATAAAATGGGTTGTTACTTGCAATCTTAATGTATCATATAAATTATATAAATCAAACGAAATATTAATCCATTTTATTATACTAATAAGTTCTTGGTGTAATCTAGCAAACATAAGGACTTGCGTACTTAGCGGCGTACATAGTATTTATGTTCGTATCCCGCCGCCACGTCCGTAAGTAGCCGCACCAGTCGTCTCTCGCCGCTAGAGCAGTTGGCGCTCGTTACTCGCTATGCGTTCTATTGTTGTACATATAAACAATTGGGAAAAGAATAGTATGGCGCGAAGCACCCAATAAATACCGTCCAATGTAAACGTTATGAAATGATACATTTGGTGCACTCAAAATCATATCCGCTGCCTCTATTTTGGGAACTACCACGCAATAATCCTAGGTTGTTATGCACTAACGCGTTTCAAAATGATAATACGTATATGGTTCAGTAAATCTAAGCGTATTGGTATATCTCAGTGTATATGTATGTATGTACAAGTATGAAAACATTCTCCTACTAAAATGTTACTACAAATATTAATAATATTCTACTCTACGATATATTCATTATTTGTTACTATAACGTCACGCTGGGTACCTTACTGGGTAGGCAGAGGAACAAACTTGGCGTGCTTGTCCTACATATGCTCATTTCATATAAATACGTTGGTTTCAGTGACTTCTGATACCTCGAATACTCACTTACATCGGTGTTTAAGGCAGCAAGAATAAGATTTCTTGGTCTATTTAAAAGCAAGTTTCCATAAAACTTACGCTCATAACAATCATTTTTATTTTAAATAATAGTAATACCTATTCATTGCATTACCGTATCTATGAACGGTAATGAATATTATAATAAATTCGATTGCAAAATTTATCAAATTTATTATAAACGTATTAAATGTAAATTGTTTTTAAAATCACATGTTAGTACCTAATTTCTACTTCATTTAATAATTTTAATTCTAAACAACATATGTATATAACTTCTAAGAGTAAGGCGTTTTTTGTAAGTATTAAGTACCGTTTCAGGATATATTTATCGATATCGACCTAGCAGACCTTTGGGCATCACTAGGGGCAGTTTCGGCATTACCTACCCCAATGCCCCCTGTACGCCTATGAACATAATGTCAGTGTTTTAAACAATAATGTAAGTTTGTAGTTAACCTACCTTCATCCATTAAAGGCATAGATTTTCCATTGTGAATGAAAGAGAAACCCTTTAATAAGAAGGAAAGTAAAACCGAAAAAAACCATACATTAAAAATGACACTTTTCTGATTTTTTTAGCGTAAGTCTATAAATATGTAAATAATAACTGTAGCTCCATATTAAAATGACTCGTCTCATAAGTACAAATACATTATATAATAAGTCCACATTTAGTACAAATTTGTACTTAATTAGAAATATAATTTAACTTGCAACACAGAAAAAATCTACTATTGCTTATAACATTTATGTACTATTTTACACATGCTATAATCAATTAAACCCTTAAGGGTTGTAATAAGGTTATAACCGAACGCAATAGGCCAGTAAGCGCACAATAAAAAAGAATGAAAGCGGTTGAAAGAAATACTGGCACAAGCGGTCCTGATTTATGCGCGATAGGAATTCGCCCTCTTTCAATAAGTTGCACGATAAGAATCATTGCCTATCGCTGCGTAATGGCGGCCGAGGTATGCAATTAAATCTCGTTCTTTAAAAAATACGCTTCGGTTATAAATAATTTATTGCATCGATCATGTGTTTTTGCATTCGAATTGCTGGTCACCCTAGTGTGGAATGATAAATTCTTTTTTTAATAAAAATGGCCGGCTATATTTGAATTCAATGTATGTTCTTTGTAAACAATTTGTTCCGTGGCCACTCACCATGCGACTGGTCTACTAATTTCGGCTAACTGAAGTGGCAGTGGGCTGGTCACAACCGTTGCAAAACGGATAATCATTGTAGTAAATGTGTTCTCGAATGGAGACTATACTTAGAAAACATAGCGTAGGACGTCCTCTCGCTAGATGGAGCTACTCGAAGCGGCTGGCAATGGTTGGATGCGAAAAGCTGAAGATCGAGCTCTGTGGCGGGACGTTTGAGAGGTATAAGTCTAATAGTGGATGGTGACGGGCTGATAATGATGATGATAATGTAATCAATTATAACTCTATCTTGTCCCTGGCGCAGTTGTTCATTTGCAAGCGATTTGCAGAAACAATCAACGCCAGTTGCGGTTAACACTGGGATGGGTGATTGCTACTGTGATTCGGAGGGTTCGTGAGGTAGAGTGAGGAGGTTACCATTACGTAACAATAGATACAATTTTACGAAGGTTTTAGAAGAACTTTGAAACTTCTGAAAGATAGATTGACCAGCTTGGTGAAGTAGGCTCCAAGTCTCTACAGTTACTGGTTGATGAGTTCTCAAAAGCGAGACGCAAAGAAAACTTCAACTACTCCATCACATGATACGTCATTGTTGGAATTGGGCATAATAGCTAACAGGCGTAACATATACGTGTTCGCAATATGACCAGTCCGAGATACCTCTTATAGTAAAGTCAAGAGCATACGTTATATATAATTGCTGTAGGAATTTGATTCGAGCATTGGCTCCCAGTCAAATAGATATAAGATCAATTACAAGGTAGGCTGCAACTCTCAATTAATGTTAAATTGGCGCAAATGACCCTCAGAGATGTACGCTGCCTAATAGCTCTAACTGTCATTAGTGCACTGATTTAGGAAATTAGACTTTTATTGTGGGTGTTACGTTAATAAAATTCCAACATTTCGGCAAGTACTACGAGGGGTTATTTAAAATTATAAAAATTATTCATTATTTGTGATTAAGTTTAAATTTAAAACGGCAGAAATGTTTTCATAACAACGTTTTCGTTCGGAAAGTGAATTCGTAAGTTTTAGGCATTCTGACATTGTTTCGTACATGAAATTTAACATTTTAAGAAGTCCTTAAAATTAAAACGGCTTAAAATTTTAAAATAAGTAAGATCACAGATAAATTAGGAATTCAATTCATAATGCTTTACATGTTTTAAGGGAATGGAACATCACGCCTGTAATCCCCGAAGGGGTAGGCAGAGGAGTGTAGTACACTTCCACGTTTCACCGGTTACGTTTGCGTCCCATGGAATAGGTAGTGAGCCTATTGCCATACACCGGACACAATTTCATGTTTTAAGGGAATACAATTATAACAAAGTTGATGTCAAACCGGTTCAAATATTACCTGAACCCCTAGTGTGCAAAGAGGGTTAAGTTAAAAATTAAAATCGAGACCTGTTATCTTTTACTAAAATCTACTCTTCTACTAACGATATTGGACCATGCATAACAAAAGCCATAAGTATACAGAGTGAAGAAGTCTTTGTTTTTAAGAATCATATCGAGACCCATTCAATTAGGTAGAATTTCTTTTAAATTAATATTTACTCCTTAGTATTAACAATTCTGAATTGTAAAAATGAAGTCCGAATCACTTGTTATGATAAGTTATCGTAAACGGCTTTTTACCATTCCAATACTATAATTATTTAAATATTTTTTAATTTCGTTTAATAAGTAGTTTTAGGTTAATCACGTCAGATTTGTAAAGATAAAGATATTTGGCACTCAATACGCTCTGCGTACTTCGTAAGGGACTTGACGGTAAATAAGTTTATTTTATATTTACAAGATTCTTACATTTTAATTTAGAAAATATAAATAATATATTTGAAGTAAATTTAACAGAGTATATTCAAATAAATAATTGAATACGACCGATTGGTCCAGGCATTGCATATAATAATAACACAATCTCTCGAATTTTTTTTTCATTTCACTGTTGGAACACGGGTTTCATCTCATAATGAGGGTTAATGCCATAGTATGCCATAGTCTGCCATGCTGGCGAAGTGCGAGTTGGGGGACTTCACACGCTTTAGAGATTTTTTTTGTTAACTCTAAGAAATGCAGGTTTTCTTTTGATGTTTTCTATCAACGTTATAACAAGGGATATTTAATTTTATACCGCACGCTTTTGTAAAGAGGTGCACGCCTTGGATTTGAAGCCAGGACCTCTGAAGTGAGAAGCTTAATTGTAAACCTTTAGACTATCACTAATTCATTGCATATTGGCAACACATTTTTTTGTTACTTATAACAATGATAGTCATGAAATGGAATTACTTGCGGTTGACTATCCCACAGTCGTTAGGGTATGGCAGAGATTAGCCGTTACAACGAACCAATAATATAGGCAATATTCTACCCCAAATAATTAAATTAAAATGTAGTTTCGTTCTTTAAATTTTTCTACATAGGAAAAACTTTTTAATTAGTAACACACTTTCCATTTTTTTATTGCGTCATGATTTTTTTCTTGTGTTAATTCGGTTTGTGATACAAAGGAGTTGTGAGTCTTATGATTGAAAAATTCCAACCTAGTGTTGTTAGAGGTGATATTACTATCTACAACAAAATCAATCTTATTATGAATGATTATTAAACTTTCAAATAAACGATATTCAGTCGAGTTCAACAATTTTGTACGTGTTGATATGTAGGTATAAGAGACTTTATGCATTGTTATGGTCGAAAATGTTTTTTTTTTATTTGACAATTGACGCCCTTTTGATTATCCGTGACAATAAAAAAAACCCGTTTAGAGCGGTAATAACCTCATTTAATCGTTTAATTGCAAATACACAATACTTGTGTTATTCTAGCGAATTGAAATAATATTTCTATCCATCACTATATTCTGTTTTCATTATAGTTTAAAAAAGTTTTTTCAACTGTGATATTTTATTGAGTTACGAACGATTTATTTTACATGATTAGTTATAAATCCTTTAAAAAATACATTGTAAATTATCTCAAACACGTTACGCTAGCAGTGATTCCTTGTTTTATGTGACTTGCATTAAATTACCATGTCAAGATTTTTATGTCATTTAGTACGTTACGTTTTTTATGTTATTTTATAATTAATATAAATATAAGTTAGTTGGGAATTTTTATAATTTTACGGAAAGTTGGTAGATAATTTCGATCAATCATAAAAATAAAAAAACTGAAAGGTCAAGTGTTTGTATAACTAAAATTATTGAATCGTGAACTTAGTAATATAGGAAATAATCACTTTCGTTGAATGTACATTTCTAAGTGAAATTTTACTTCATCTGTTAAAAATTTGCTCGCGTACATCGTGCGATAATGAATGTTTTTTAAAAATATATATAAATAAAAAAATTGAATTTTCTATAAATTGGTGATTTTCACGATATGAGTAATAAAAATGGTCATTCTAAATTGATTTTATCATCTCTTCTTCTCATCTTACACAATAAACAGAAATTTTATAACAAAATAATCGACACCTTACCCACGCGATAGTGATTTATTACAATGAACTGTAATTTAATTTAATTAATGTAACAGTATCCATTTAATTGAGTTTACTGTTCCTAATGGCTGTAATCGAATGTATCGTACGCATGTGCCAAATATGTATTAAAGAAGGTAATTAGGAGATCACATGTTGTTATCTGTTACCAATAAAATAATTTTGACCTCGTATTACATAAGATCTGATATGATTAAAAAAAAAACCGCGAATCGTCACAAAAATATTTAAATTACATCGAAATATCTAATAGCATATGATATGTAAGAAAATAATAAAAATGCTCGTAAATTTCTTTAAAAATTTCCTTGTCTATTATATTAGAAATAATATTTATGTTAAAATTTTACTTGTCCTGCTAATATGTATGTCTATTGTTTAACTAGCTTATTCCAATTCGCAGAAAATCGCATTCGCATTTAAATTTTTCTTAACAGGTGATTACCATTTATTCCTAATTATAAAGTTGTGACAGCCATGTTTAATACTCAGGATCGGGAACGAAGAGTACTCTGAAAACAATTATTTAACCACTGTTACGAGTTATATCCAATATCGGACTCATATTAATCTAAAACGACTTACGGTTCCAAATTCTTAGTTTTTACGCAATCATTTATATCACTTTTTCATTTACCGGCACTAAACGTTGAGACGGGAAAAAACCATGTTAAATTTTTTTTCAAGTTAAAATATACATAGATATACGTTACATTCAAAAAGTATACAGAATTATTTAATTACTCAGTAAAAGTTATTTTTTTAATCTCTTTTAATATTTCACATCATACGTAACTTATTTCAAGTTCTACAGCCCGACGTAATACGGACTATATAACTTCTATAAACTTTATTACCCCGTTAATAAACTTGTAAGTTAAGCAAAAAGTCTTGATAAAAGTCGTACTGTATTTTTTTAAATATTCGTTATACAGAAAAAGTAAATTAATGTTACTTAATAAACTTACCCTAATCCGGCTTTTATCACTACGGGAAAACTAAACGAGAGTGTGTGCACGTGTGGACACAGCGCGACGACCCGACCGTAACTGCCGCTGCGGACGGAAGAGTGCGCTGGGCGGGCGCCTCCGTGACACGCCCATCGTCACACTGTTAAAAATCACACACAGACAACAAAACTAAACACTCCACAGTATTTTTACGTTCTATCTTTCGCCGGCAATCCCTATTTTCAACCGTGAGCAAAATCCTTTTATATGCGTGAAAGTACTTGTAGCTTTCAACCGCGCAGTTGAATCTACGTTATAAGCATGACTGCTGCTGTAATCACAATTCAAACTCATATTTTAATAAAATGCTCATTTGCAAGCTACATGAAACTTAAAAAATATGTTGTGGTTTAAAACTTCGTTTCGTGAAATATAATTTTTGAATAGGAAATTTTTTGACACTATTGTATGATTGTAAAATCATCGTACTAGAAAACTGTCGTAAAATAAAACAGGGCGGAGCGTGGAGACCACACCCAGTCGCAAATGTAACCCAGGCAACAAATTGATCCACAGAGGATTTGCATTTTTTTATTCTTTTACGGTGTCGTTATTGGATCCGAACTTTTTTGAAATCATAGCTCTATATTGAACGGTAGGAATTTCATACGAGCTGAAATGAATAATGTGTAATGTAGGACAATATATTTTTATATACATTGATATATTATTAGGCAATAGATAGTCAAAGGCCGAGCCACGCTTTGATGGCTACGAATGTACTACGCTAATGCTACGAAGTGCGGTTCGCATGCCGATCCCTTGAAAATGATAGTTGCATTGACGCATAAAATTTCCGAATCATATTTGTTGAAGAACGCGATATAAACTTATACTAAAAAGTGCACATGTATTTGTTTTTCTTCGTTACATATTTCATTTATTTTTAATATTGACTACAAAAGAAATAACACCATCCCATTAATTTACGTTACAAACTACTTTTTTCCTTTCTTAAAGCCGTGGATTTTAATACCGTTACGAGTAGAATCATATCATAAGCAGTGGAAATTTTCATCAGAAATGATTATTTTGTAAGCCCTCATATGATAGGTTTACATTGACTCATATTGGTTATAAAAGTATACATGTGGATACCATCACATTCATTAATATCAATTAATTCGATTCAATGAAATACACTTCTCAAAATATATTACATCGTCACAATAGTATTGCCATTTTATCTTACTGTATTATTGCTTCTATTTATTATGTTATTATTTGGACAGTTTCTTTTATTTACTAATAAATTACAATCAAACAAACATCCCTAATATTAAATTGTATTACAGAGCAGCATTTTTGTCAAACATTAAGTAATTCAGTAAAAAATAGAAACACTAGGGAGACATGCTGGAATAATATTACCTTTTCTCGGTAAATAATAATATAATACGTATTTGTGTGATTGTTTTTAGTAGTTCAGAATAGTCCATGTTATTATTATTATATTGTCTCTCCTGGTCCCTTATGAGATAAGCAGAGGGTCGAACGTGCAATATCTGCATGCTTAGCAGACCTAACGTGGTTTCACGTACATCAGTTTCTTTTAACACAGTTAAATATTTTTAATGGTTATTGAATACAATCTTAACAAAGATTCATTATATTAATAACACGTTTCTAAGATTGTACCATTTATCCCTGTAAGTACACCGTGGTAACGTAATCATTTACCGCAAGGGCCGCGGCGAGGGCGAGTAATAAAAATGAGAAATTATTTTTAATAATATTGTGAGAGTGGGGTGACCCGCGTTGTCACCAGACAATATTTTGGTGACGCTGATATGGACCCTTATTACCCGGAATTTCTTCCAAGTAGTGGTAGTGTAATAATAATAAGCCCCCGACTTACTTTATGACCCCACGGAAATTTTATGTGAGAATAAACCATACCGTTATTAGTTATTTATACAATGCTTGAAATTGATGCACCAAAGTATATAGTAACCGATTACAAGTTACCGTTATCATGCAGATTTTATATTTTGCTGACCTTAAATATAAAAATCTCTTATTGAATAAAAATATGGAAATAATAGACAGCTTTACAAAATAAGCTTATCTGGGTCAATTCGTGTTATTATATACACTATTCTGATTTAATAAAGTCTGTAATTTTTCCGTCTGCATACCTCTGTTTATAATTTAACTATGGAGCTTAAAATCTAATAAACTGTCATATTATATTATTTTGCTAAACATTAGTGTTACAATTTTATATGCCGCTTTGTAAAACGTATAACTCACGTACGTACCTTCTATGGTACTCTTATGGCATATGAAAACCGAATTGTTGTATTTAGAATAACAAAAATTTTTCTAAATATATTGAATAAAGTGTAAAGCGGACAGCGTAAATCGTAATACTAACCTTAACTGAAATTGCACTGACAACCAATATTAAAATTAACTTATTACTTAAAAAAATTTACACTTGTATATTATTGCAATTGTTTATTTTTTAATATTTGTTAACAAGCAAGAGTAACCAAGATTCATTTATTCCTTACCTTACATAACTGAGATTGCATGTTAGAGCCTTCGTCCTCTTACACTTCAAGGATGATTTAACAATGGTAATGATGTATAGATTCATTGGGCGTATATATAGCGATATAATTATTGGTAATGTTACTTGCTTTACGGTAATTCGAATATTACTTTCGCTGGCAAGTTCATGTTTAAATACAATTTGTGTTACAATACAATTGTAACATCAAACGTGGTGTTGGTAGTATAAGTGTAAGTAAACCACATATGTAGATTACGTTACGGCGATGTATTGTATGCATGTGGTGCGTTTGAATCCCGTATTACGCTCAATTAAACAATAACCTCTTAGAACGTTACTGTTATATAAATAAGGATCACACAATTGGTAATATATTTATAGTAATGCCGCCCAACAATAAATTAATAATAATTAGTTATTAATAAATGGAACATCGGTCAGTATTGCTGTCAAAAAGCTTAGGCCTTTTGAGACCTTTAACGCTTTTAAGGTTATCTGCAAAACTACTCGTATTTTCACTAAACCATAAGTTTTAATCGAAACTCTAATCTAAAATCTCAGTTATTAATTTAATATTGAATTAACCTTAATAGTTAATCTAAAACACATTACGATCGTGTCGTTCCTGTCCAGGCTATTGTTCTCGGTGCAGTTTCAATTCATTACTTTCATTTTGATGATTAACGAAAAACTCTTTAAATAAATCATATCTATGATCGTTACATCATTCGAAGTGAAGCACAATAATTTACAAAAAACATGAATATTTCATTAACGATCTAAATATCTGGATTTCGAATGAAAAATTTCATGTTCGTCCTGATAGACAGCAGTGTCATTTTTACTAAATCACTAGTCAAGTCAGCTCACTAGCTCAGTGGCTAGTTTTCAGGAGGTATACAAAACATTATCATACATTTTCTTGCCTGTTACAACAAAGGCTTTGTTAGTTGTAGTACTATGGAGATTTCCATGGATTTTTTAAACCTGTGTGCCATTAGTAGGTACTAGCGTCGAATTTTAATAACTTTAATACTTACTAAAAATGAATGCCAGATCAGAGAATGACCAAATTCATCTTCTTCTCTGTACTAATACATGGTAAACGAAAACGCGGTGGCTAGTTCTTACGCTATAAAGATGTTTAGAAGCGGCATATGAAGAGATGCAATATTGAATCTACATCTTGGGAGTCCCTAGGAGCAAATCGCTTGGAATTGAGACGTTACACAAATACCAAAATTCGTGATTTTGAAATTGAAAGGAGCCGCATACTTGGCCTTAAACGGGATCAACTGAAAACCAATCCACCTTCTACCATCAACTACCATTATGTGAATGATGCCCTCACGTGTGCTCTTTGTGGACGCATGTTTACACATAAAATAGGGTACGTCGGTCATATACGAGCTCGACACCGTAGCTAATAAATATGAGGTTCGATCGCCGTAGCCGAAACCGGCTAGGATGTCATCATCATCATTATTATTAATGAATCATTTTGGTTGTTTACTATTTTCGTCAACGCGTTATCGTCTTCTTCTGTGCCCTGCATAAACCGATTCTTGCTTGCATTGTCTTACCATTTTCCTGCCTTACCGATGAAGGTGTATCTGAAAGTTACGCACACACTGATGGCGTATCGCTCTGAGACCGCGGGCGGTGAAATAGGCGTTATTGTTCTCCTGTCGCTTTTGCTTGAAAGTCGCTGTCTACGGATTGTATTGCGCCAAGATTGTATTGCGGAAAATTAGTCATTTTATCTCCATGTGTCTTATCGTCCTAAACTCTTTCGGTTAAAATATGCCCAGTATCCTGTCAAGTTATGCTACTTTTCTATCAGTTTACGCTACTCGAAAAAGTGAAGTTCAAAGTCAAACTTTGCACGTAGCTAGCTTAGATCTAAACATTAATAGCTTTCGTATAAGCAACTGTAAGTTCTCAGACGTCATCAAATTTAACAATCTATTCACCTATGTCCCTGACGCGAACACTTTTTTGTGGAAATATTTTAAACAGCGAACATTGCCATTTTTTGCAAATATTCTAAAATATACGTGCACTCATTTCATACTGCAAAGAAAGGGAAAGAACTTGCCACACTAATATTTACTAAAAAACCACAAGTAACAAAATATAAACAAATCTGCAAATAAATATTTCAATGGCAATCGTATTTACAAAATTTCCGTCCAAATATTGAAGTGTAGAACAGTAATAACAGGATGATTGAAGCTGGGCGCATATTACGTATTATACATTTGCACCTCAAATGGCAATTCGCGACTTGTACAAAACTATTACAAGGCTCAATATTCACACGAGGGGAGCACACATTCATACACGGCATAGGGTATCGAGATGTGGGGACTGGGATTCCTTTCGACTCATCTAAATCAACATTTCAGTATGCAGATATTTTTATTATCGTAATCCAATGTTTACTATGTAACTATTACTTTGGTAGTCTAAAAGCAAATTCAATTATGTATATAACAAGTAAAGTTCAGATGCAAGAACTTTTTTTGAATACATACATGCTCGCACACTTGATGTCATCACACGACGTAATTTCAGGACCACAGACATATTTTCCGGGGGAGGACAAAAACGTAAGCCGCTGACGAGGTCCGGAATGCGAAGCGATTATGAAACGCCATTTGTCAAGTTTTTATTGGGTACCCTAAAGCAGCGTCCATTGTTGTTCCCCTCTCGTCACCCCTCCCGACCCTCGTCTAGATGACGTTAATTCATAATTTTTATAACTTGTTAATATTTCGCGGATTACACTTGGCCACAAATCTGTTCATGTCCTTGTAATTAAATTCCATCTCGTTCAACTTTATAGCCAGTTAAGGTATGTAATCTGTAATATTAAACGTAACTATTATTAATTTTTTCACTATGTCCTTGAGTTTTGCTCCTCTATATGTCGCTGAGAAAATGTCTTGCCCACTTTCAATAACTAGAAGTTACATTTAAATACCTACATATTTTAACTGCTAATATTCATAGGTTACTAAATATTTTGACTGCCTAGTTGATCAAGTGGTTGCAAGCCCGACTGCTGATCGAGAGGTTTTGGGTTTAAATGCCGGGTTCGGTACTATTGGATTTTTCTAACTTAGATTTTCTAGTAGTGACTCGAAGCATGGATCCTTGCCCGATGTATGGAAATAGGGTCAGTACCTAATCAATTGTGGGACATAAACGAAACTGCAGAACACACCTAGTGTTCTACACTCCCCTGCTTATCTTTTCGGGGATTACAGGCGTGATCTTACGTTTACTAATCATTTCAATATACTATTCTCAAATCCCTTTAAAGGTGACACGAAACGCCATAGATCCACAAAAGTGATCGCCAATTCAACCTACATATATCAATGCAGCTAACGAATTGAGTTATACATTTATCTACACGGGATCATTCATCTGTGTTGTTGGTATGACCTCTATATTATTATGAAGTGTAATATTAAATGTAAACGGTATCCGGTATTAAAACAGAATGCATCGCGGCAGCAGTGGGTTTAAGTTCCGCCTGTGCAGCCATAACTTGCGCTTCGCTAGTCAAAGGGCAGCCCATCCAATACTCACTTTAATATCCACCACTACACGAATTCCACAGCAATTATTTTGCTGAAAGTGACATTTTGGGACTGTGTGGTAAATGATTGAACTCGCATTGTTTAATAAATAAATCAGTAACCAAAAATAATATTATTAATTTACTGTATGTGAATCAATCAATCAATTTGAAACAATTTTAAGGTTACAAAGTATCAATCAATCCAGACAAAATTGTTTACGCAGCAAGCATTATAGTATAACTATAACGTATTTGTGGTAGTTCCTAAATACAATGAATATATAAGTATTTATTAACTTATAACAAAATATATTTAACAATTAAACTTATTGTTAAGGGTATAACGGACAATATTTGTTGTTCGCATGCTCTATCTCGTCCGCTCTCACCATATTGATATAATGACAGAAAAGGACAAAACATTAAAAATTTAAAACAATTACAACGCACTTACACATATGAGATCAACAGTAAAATAAATTGTTACTTAACATGTTGTTTATATCAAATTGTTAAAAAACTAAAGTAAATTATAATTAAATTAATTGGGAAAGTCACATCTAGTTCTTATAAGTTCATATTAAACCTCGAATTTAAATATGAAACCCATATACGTCAGCCAGATGCGTCATATCTAATAATATTTATGAAAATAATAATCGGGCCGCAACTAGTTTAACGGTGAAATCAATATTGATATTTTGTTCATAATATGAAGGGGTTACGAAGGCGTCCTGAAGCTTTTCGACTTTATTAAATAGACGTATTAACGGAAATATTACAACATTAACAACTCCATTTCAAACAAAGATCTGGTGCTTAAATAACTAAATGAAATATGTACGGCTAGCACTTAATAATAAACAACGAAAGGAAAAAGTGAAGTTCATCAAAACATGCACTCAATGTAATATGAAATCAGCACTTAATTTTGAATTCCAGAGACATCAGTAGCGCCTTTCACTTACGATCCGTCGGTGATGACGTGTCACTGTCCTGTAGTATTTCAGAGAGAACTTCGGTGCATATGAGATCTTGTATGCATTTAATGTACGTTCGGTTGACTTTGGTGAGAGATGCGAGACGGGGCACCACCGCGTCGTCTTCGTCGCGGTGAAACAGGCGCGCGGCCGCCGCCACCGCGCCCGCCGCCAGATGCAGCGACAGAACACTATCTGACTCTGAAAACTCTCCTTACTTAGCTCCAATATGTAACTGTATTTAATCGTAACGTCTCGCCTGTATTTAGGTAGGCATTTGGATAGGCAGAGGAGAGTAAAATACAGTCATATGTTTGAAGCTACGATGTGCGGTCCCACATCATACGATATAAGCCTATAGTCACGTATTTAAACTCATGTTTATTACAGAGCTGTACGAATATTTATATATTGATACTAGCTGACCCGGCAAACGTTGCTTTGCCATATAAATTATTTCTAGTGAATATTTTGGTCGTTAAATAAAAT
>DWJK01002437.1:0-14648 GCA_018248815.1 Croniades pieria auraria
TCATTGTCAATTCTTTATAAATGCTACAGTGTACAGAATGTTGGCGACCTAATTAAATAAATAAATAAATAAATAAATACGGTAAGCCGAGAATGTGCGCGAAGGCGTTAATTAGGGAAGGCCTATGTCTAGCAGTGGACCGAAGTAGAAGCTGATGATGGTGATGATGACGTCAGGTCTGTAAGTAAGATCTGTGACAGACGCCGTTCTCTACCTACTCCCTAAGAGACCTGGCGTATCGATTTCAACATTATAATCTTACATTTATATCACTTACATACACACCACCACAAATTCGTCACTTCCGATCTAACATTTTCCATTGACACTTAAAAAACTCTCCGTTTACTTAGGTTAGCCGATCACTCGTGATGTTTATTCTTATGCACGTACCATATTTGTGAAGGCCTCGGCCTACCTGAGCTTCTTGAGCAAATACTTAAATAGCAGTCATCCGGAAACAGTGATGTATGTACGAATAATGTGAATAGGACTATTCGTACGTGATTGATATTACTAAATAAAGAGGGACTGTACTCTGATTTTTATGTAACTATGGCATCCAGCATTCGCATATAATGTCAACTATAGCATGGCAGTGACAGCCTAAATATTGGCAGTCATGACGTAGTGGATCGAATTAACGCCCCTCTCAAGGGGTCCTACGTTCAAATCCTCGCTAGCATTTCCGTCTTTGTAAACTTCAGTTCATGATCAATATGCCTTTTTAAACCTTTAACCATTCTGAGCAATATTGTTCACGAATGTCATGCTTCAAAATTGACAAAAGTTCTATTTACAAAATATTAACTAAAAAACAAAAAAATAACAAATCGTTCAGAAATAATTGACATATTTTAAAATGAAATATTGTCATTAAGCTTTACTGAGGTGTTCAGTAATATTTTCGACACTTCGAACATTATCTGAAAACTATTAAAAATAAGTTGTGAGTGGAACAAATAAATCTGTTTTAATCACTTCGTTGATAATAAGATTAAAATATGTTTACATTAATATCATATGTATTATGCTTGAAGTATTTAAGGGGTCCGCGCAAAGATGTGGGTTAGCCTACAGCCACTTCCTGAGAGATTAGAGATTTGCATTGGAATGCATCTGAAGAGATAGCGGGTTTTTTTGATAATAGTGAATAAGAAATATCAGTAGATACATAAAGAATAGTGATAATATACGAGTATGTATATCACGAGAATAAAAAGCTTTGTCCTATTATACATAGATTATCTTCTTAAATATTGCTATTGTGTTTCGCAGGACTTACGCTTTGAGTAGACACGGGTTAGGTGCAGATGCTGAAGGCGACAAAGGTTCACTAATCCCGACCAAATAGATCAGTTGCTGGCTGATGGGGAAGCCACAACCCTCCGAAACTGGCATCCGTGTATAAAGACCTGGCGTGATGGTGCAATTATAATAACGGTTTGAAAATTTATATCATCTTCTTCATCATCAACCTATCTCAGTCCACTGCTAGATATAGGTCTCCCCCAATAAGCGCCATCGCGCCCTGTCCTCGGCTTCCAAGAAAACTTACATGGTGTTTAATTGTATATTGTGTGTAAAATCAATTTGTACGTTATGTCGTTCCGACGAAAGCAGAAGAAGAAGCAATGAGAATAAATTACCTTAATCGCTACCTACACCCTATTGAAGGGATGGGAACGGTCAAAATATTTTTATTTTACAGCGCTTCAAATGTACATAAATCGGAGTAAATATGGTATCAGTGACGAATGACGGTGGTAGGTTCTTCTTCACGCCCTGGCAAACATAGTGTAGGGCGCCCACTAGCCGACGTGGAGTGACGATAGATGTAAAGTGGCTGGCAGCGGTTGGATGAGAACAGTTGAAGATCGAGCTCAGTGGCGTGTTATTGCTTAGAACGCGCGCGGCAGTTCATCAGCAATATTCTTATAATTTTGTTGTTACCTTTTTATGAATAAAACGTGGCTTCAATTTAGTCATAGTTGCTTCTCAGTCATCCTTAAAAGTTGTAATTCAATCGTGCCTTAAACACTTAGCGGCGAAATATCTAATTGATTATTAATTAACTACTTTTTTAACTTACTCATCTACTGTATTACTACGATTACTAAGATTCTGTTATTTTAATTGTATTTAAACTTCTTAGCTGTGACTCAGAGAAACTTAAAGTCTAATGGCATATTTTGCCAGCCAATCCTGAATTCATTTCGATTCGTCAATGAAAATTGTCAACCCATTTCATAAGTATCTTTCCGTATGCTGTTATTTATAAGCAGATGTTCAAGTACTATCACAATCGAAATTTTCCAGCGTCCCAATCGATTCAATTAAAGCTAATTGCCATAAGAGCTGTCCTCATCAACTTGAAACGGCATCTGCGGAAGTTATTTAACCGGTCGAAGGTAACAGAGATGGGTTTAGGGAATGTCACTCGCTGGTAATAAATAGAGACTTTTCTCTAAACCTGTAATTGGAAATGAAGAGTGTTTTACTATTTAAAGTTTTGTATCTGTATCATCGTTACCATCATCATCATTATAATCACCCTTTGCATGTCCACTGTTGTATCCTGTAATAAAATTTTCGTATCATACATTATTACATTATGAATTATTCTAACGTGTGTCGAAGTACACTAGACGCGCAATATCTGGCCGTGCTAGTTATTTCTGCACGGGACTTTGAAAACAAGCCATATACCCCAACATGTTAACTATTTGAATAAACAAAACGCAGCTCGGGTGTGTGCATGTGCGCATATAACACGCAGAAATCAACTCGTCACTTGCGAGGTATGCGCGAATTATTACTCCGCTTCATCGATACTTCGCTATAGACTACATCCTCGTTGCGTGGTGCCTAGTCAACTTCAGCGCGTTATGCGCAGTAAGCTCACATTTGCACCGAAGTCATTACACTCTTAACTATGTAGTCCAGTGCAGCAAACGAGCCCTCTCGCCAATCGGGTCAATTACGGGTAATCTCGGTAATCGCCACTCTTACCGCTCGCACGGGATGTACGTCGCAGTGATTTAAGTAATTATACTGGGACTGCTTGAATTTACTGAAAATACCGAATTTGTGCACGATCCATCATAAATAACGCGTGTTCGAGTGATGTTATTGTTGCAAGGACTCTCATGGCAGTCAATTCATTATCAAAAAACGTGACCTTACGTCTGTAATCCCCAAAGAGGTATGCAGAGGAGTATAGTACACCCCTATAGTTCTTCAGGTATGTTTTACGTCCCATGGAATAGGTAGTGAGCCTACTACCATACACTGGGCACAGTTCCAGACTCCGAGTCACTTCTAAATATTCTAAATTTGAAAAATTCAATAGCACCCGACCCGAGATATGAACTCCAGACCTCTCGATCGGCAGTCGCGCTTGTAACCACTCGACCAACGAGTCAGTCATAAAAAGTAATTTTAATGTCTTTTCCGAGCAATTACATTTTTTTGTTGTTCCTGTTGGTCACGGGTCTCCTCTCAGAAGGAAACGGTCAAGGCCGTAGTCTGCCACGCCGGCCAAGTGCGGTTTGACAGACTTCATACACCTTAAAGAACTTTTTTTTTGTGTAGTCTGAGTGTTACAGGTTTCCCCACAATGTTTTCTTTCACCGTTATAGCAAGTAATATTTAATTTTAAAAGGCAAATTTGTAAAGTGGTGCGCGCCAGGATTTGACCCCAGGTGCTCCGGAGTGCGAGGCTGAATTTCAAATAATTAGGCTATCACAGCTTTTTTTTAAATTATTTACAGGAATGTGTAAAACACTACAGAACCTGTGATCAATATTCTTCAAGTCAAAGAACGTTAATATGCCAGTACGTAGCTACCATAGTTTTACAGTTAACTATTACTCATCAACGGCACTTATTTTGTTGTCGGACCGCAACGAAAATCTACATATGTAAATCAACCACATGCACATCTCAGTGCTGTTTTCAAATATACCAAATGTGGCACAAACATCTAAAACAACCAAGAATCATATTGAACATTCTACAAATCTAATCGCGAATCAGAAATAACAAAATACATATACATTAACGCTTAGAAAGATAACAACGTTATCATATCTACAAATACGGCAAATATGTATTTCGACCCACTACCATTATCTCAACTATGATGATAATCTACTTCGGTGATAACGATTCACTTCTGAATTCAAAAGCAGTAGAATTTACCAGCAATTAGCAGCTCTGTTTTTCTCCTGTCGATGCATGATATGGTGTAATGTGAACACGGAATTTCCATTAAGGCGACATACATACGTATGATATGGCATTTGATATCGTTTGATTTTATTTCAAACGAGTCCTATGGCGGAGTGAACAGTCATGAAGTTTTCAACATGAATGTGTCCTCAATACCAACAATTTTATTATTAGAAGAACTATTTTAATTACAAAGCATCTATTCATCTTCGAATATATATAACAGGGAGAAGTGACAAGAGAAAATCACAGAGAAATTAATTTCTTAACTCTTCCAACTATTTTATGCGCACAGGTTTGATTTCCTTTTATATACAGATTCGACTACCAACTATTTTCTTCTGCCCGCATTTGAATTTTTCATATACACAGGTTCTTCTATTTTTTTTGCGAATCGATTCAAAATATTCCATAACACTCATTACTGACAGCGAGTAGCAAATTTACACGAACGAGTATGTATCCAGAATTTCCATTCTAAGAAACGTATCTTGATTGTATTGAGAAAAAAACAGTCTTAAAAGCTAGTCGGAGTCCTTTGGAGCAACACATGAGCAAGAAAAACTTTACACCATGCAACTATACCTGAAGCTAGAACATATAATTGAACAAATACTCATTTGACCTCTGCCAGGATTCGAATTGGAAACTAATGAAAAACCTTATCGTAACTTAACGTGATTGGTAAAATTAAGTCATCAAACAGATTTCAAAGCACCTGTTCGTGTGTCAATGTCTGAACAAAATTGTATATATACATTTATCGACATCTATACAAAAAAACAACTACTACAAATATAATATCCGAAACAATGACTTACGGTATAAATTATTATTAATCTCATGCCGAGAACGCAAAACAACAAAGCGAAGGTCAAACAGAGTCCAATCGTGACATACCAAAAGGAGTTAGGATTAGAGAGAGTTAAATTGTGATGGCTTTGCGAATCGAGTTTTGTTAATTAAGTTAATTAAAGTGTACCAAGGATAGGATATGATCACAATCTAACAGGGGACGACAAAGTTGAGCTAGTTAAAACATATTTAAGGATTAATCTAATTCTGAGTCTGTGGTTCAAGTCGTTCATGTCATATAACGACGTATTAATGATAATTGTCAAATTTATTTATTGTAAGCGTATTTATCTTGTTCAACTTTTTAATTACATGATATTTAAAATCGAAAACCTAAAAAGTAATAGAAAATCTATGCAATAATGATTTTGTGAAAGCCCTATCGAACTTTTATGGTTTACAGCGTCAACTTCATCAACATTACCTAGAAGTTATCCCACAAATACATTCCTTAAATATCGACAAAAGTTGTCGAATCGTCGAATTCACGGTACAAAATTTGTACGCCTTTTTTATTGTGCATGCCAATCATCGGGCTTATTTAATCATGAAAATGGCCCCGAGGTGGAGATTATAAATTTAAGAACCGCCACACACTCATCAGAAACAAAAATTGTGTCATGAGTTCGGCTGTGTGTTTAAAAATGTACACATAAAATTTTTACGTCCCGTAACAAAAACTGCCCAAGCCGGAATCAGATGGCCATTTGTTGTGATAAAAAAGAAGTAACTTAAGAATAATCAGCGTCGATATATATTTATAGTTCTCTAGGACGAACCTGTTACACACGTGTCTTAAAAGCTTGAAGCAACAAAATAGTTCATCCATGACAAACCGTCAACTTACACTTGGCCAGCGTAGCAGACGACGAACTTATATATTTTCCCATTTTAAGAGAAGAACCATGTCTAATAGTGGAACGTCAATAGAGAAGTTGGAACATGATGTTAACCACTGAACCACTTACCTGCAAATATAAAACAAATACAAGAAAACATAAATCCCATGTCTGTTAGTGCTAAGAAAATAATATTATTTTCTTTGGAACATCGCTTAGAGGCTTAACGAAACTACTTAAAAATCCATTGCCTCAGAGCGCTTCAAGATTGATGTTTTGAAAGAAAATATCGCGAAAGAGAGGCAGTAAGCTTTTGACAGATTTACAAGTTTTACGAATAAAATAGATCACACATATTTTTCAATCACTATTTCTTTTCAATTTTCTTAGCTTTACGTATGATAACATATAACTCTAACACAGTTAGGTATATTATACGATTTTTCGAAGATTCGACTATTAAAAACATAAACCCATTCAATTTCTCGATGGAATTAAAATTATTATTGACGTTTCTGAAAATTGCTATAAATGTCTGCGTTATGACTATGGAAACAAAAAGTTATATTTTCAGCAAATATTCGAGTAACTAATTAATCTCTATTAATGAAACACTATTATTAGATTATTAAAAATTTAAATACGATATAGGTATATCCAAATAGCCTAAAAATGTTCCCGAAACGTACGCTACTTTCACGATACATACACGCAATATTAAATTTATCCATTTGATGAGAATGCGTGCGGAAGCGGCAACGAAACGCCGAGAAAATTCGCAAACGCAATACGAGAGAATAGGCACAACGAAATCAATCCAATAAGAGCGGAAAAGTGAGGAAACCTTCAAAATATAGCCTTAGACAGAGACGATAGACCAGAGAATGACAACAGAGCGGGACAAAAACCAATTTGTTTCGCGAACGCACCCAATGAGAATGGTTAAACAATAAAAGTTTTGGTGAAGTTCACGCTTATTCCAATGGGTTTGCAAGTAATGAATAATATTGATAAATTATTCAGAACGCAATCGCATTACATTCGAGTTGGTTATGAAATTTTACGGGCGGCAACCGTAAAGTTTTCGTCGTGGATTGTCGATTTATGAATGTTGTTTTGTCTGGGGAGGGGGTAATTAAAAATTTTACGATCCGTTAAGAAGATATGTGTCCACAGCTGAATTTATATTTGTAAGGAAACGGAATGTATTTTGATGTGTCATTAGAAGAGAATTTAGTCAGCAGAAAATAGTAATAAACAATTCAAGAATATTGCTTCAGTATCTTCTCATATTAATACGTTTTAACTTTAAATTTCAACAAGAATAACATTATTCAATCGCATTGAAGTGACATCTAAATTCACTTGTAATTTATTTGCCAAAAGACGTGTGACAATTATATTGTGACAAGAATGAAATATCGCAAGGAAAAACAAAACTTGCAATACAACTATTTAAAAGTATGCCTTCTTATTTACGTATATGGCATTTTACAAAAAAATCTTGTTAACATCATTAAATTATTTACATATTTACTGTTTAGTGAAACATGATGCGAACGCTTGACAAAAATGATTGCTCTAAAACGACAACCGAGTTTAGTCAATTATTAAATAATGACAACACTACTGACTAATATCAACCCTAAAGACATTACCAACACCAGAAAAACGACTGAAATTCTAAAAAGAAAGAAAATCACCTTTGCATGGTTCTACGTCATTCTTCCGCGGGAAAGCCCGTTTAATTTCCCCCCTCTCCCTTGACATTATTAAAATCCATATATATTAGGGCACCTAATTTCCCATTGTTCAAAGATGGTGTCCACGGTAGATAGGAAAGCGCTGCCAATAAGACAATCGGCACTTGATTTAACGTTAAAGGGTCTCGCTCGATAACCGGAACAATGGCGCCCGGCCCGCCTTATGCGCATTTTGGGAACAAATTAACTCAATTTGTTTTGCAGCAATGCGTAATAATGTATCGGCGGTGTTTCTGTTGTTTTGGCAAAAGAAAAAATACGTAAGTACGAAATGGCCATATGGATAGCAAACAGCGTGCGTGTATGAAAAAGTAATTAATTTAGAAGAGGCAGATCATGACTGTAAGGATAGAAATATTTGGCACTTAGGGCCCTCAGCCTACAACGTATGCCTCGTGTTATGATATGATAATAAGAACAGTAGTGAATACAAATACTGCTGTTTCAAATAAAAGTAGCACAGCGGCTATTAAAGAATTCAGTTAAAGCGTAAATTAAAGACTGATGCATGAAATAAATGACTAAAATATTGAACATGCTTAAAGGTTTAAAATATTTAAGTAAAATCGAGTATATTGATGTTAACCTTCAGCTTACAGTAAGTTGTTAACTATTTACGGAGAAGTTACTCATAACCGCTCACCCGTTACCACTACGCAAACGACAAGGTTATCTCTAAAATCATCACATGTTTTTAATTAATACGTGTATTTCAATTATTATCTTTTAAAATTAAACGAGTCATGTAATTAATATGCTGGGAAATTTTAAAGTCAACTGAGCGGAGTTTTTATCATTTTTATAAACAAATCTTTTCTACATAAGTACATCTTCTTTCGTGAGTTGTTTCTCTACTATCATTGTACATTAAAATAATGAGGCTTTGGAAACAGACAAAAGTGGCTTTAACATCATCACATCGGTCTTTATCTTTCCACTACAGCTAGACATAGGCCTTTCCCAAGATGTGCCGCAGATCTCATCTAGCCGCTTTCATCCGCCTTTTTACACGCTTCACCTGTATGTTTGCTTGAATGTATGTAACTTTTCTTCAATTGATTTTTTTTACGTGTCAGCGACATCTAGGAAGTCGCGACTTGAACAATGTTAAGTGCTGTCATCTACGATACTATTGCGGACTACATTGGAAGTCTCAGTTCTTAAAACAGTTTAAACGATATAAATAGTTACCCTGTGACCTGCTAGATGTCGCCTGTTGAAATATTGTCGTAACATTACTACTAAAATCCTATTTTTACACGCTTCACCTGTACGTTTGCTCGTATGTATGTATGTACGTAACTTTTCTTCACTTTAATTTTCACAAATCAATCCCACCAAAAAGTGAAAAATAAATATAGTGTAAAAAAACTAAAAAACACGTTTTTATAGCATATCAAATTAAAAAGTGAAAAATGATTCTTAATATAGGTAGAATAAAAATGATGAACGAAAAATATTAGTATTAATGTAAAAAAAAAATGGGGTGCTCGCTATATAGGTACATACATACATTGTACTCGTATATGAAAAAGATGGCACAGAGCGCCCCATTAGATTTACTGATGGAAAATAATATGACTTGTTCACTAATTGAAAATGTAACATTATTAGCAATATTGGAAATTCGTAATTGATAATGTTACCTTCTTGTTACGAGAGTATTGATTGACAATGCAACTTTTTAAATAAAATATTGTTTAAGTATTATTTCGCTAATTACCTAGAGAGAACATTGAAAATTTCAATTCAAAATTCATAACTTTAGAAAATATATTTGCAATGAAATTGGACTTTAGCAGAAATATAGAGAAATAATCTAAGGATAATTACATTCATGCCGATTTTACCATTCTTGTACATTTTCATAGTAATCAAACTTTACACATTAATAAATGTGTATTGTTTGATTATTAATTATTAAAAACTTAAATATATTAAAATTTACGTATTTTGTAATTAATCTAGGAAACAGGCAGACAGACTTGATAGAAAATGTTCACTGTCGCCTATGGACGTTTGCCACACCCGAGGAGTGGCCAATGCTTTGCCGGTTTTAAAGGAGAGCTCCCTTTGCGCTTTTCGTGCAGAATGCCATGTGCTCCGGAAAAACTAAATACTTAAGACTTATTACAATGAAATGAGTACAATATACAATAAATGTAAATATACTTGATGGTAAACATTAAATGTAAAAGAAAATTATGTACAATACCTACATGCATAAAGTAGGAGGTGCGTGTGCGCTAACACGTCCGGCTGCTCGTGTGTGTGTGTGTGTGTTAGCGAACATCAGCGTGTGCGTAAATATGCTTACACATTGTTTACATGTGCATGACACATATGCTTCGATTCTCATAACAATTAGCTGACACAAGAAAATCTCTAATAAAAAAGCTGTATTGAACGCGACGAATTATTTATGACGACGATGACAAGAACACGACAAACGAAATAATAACAATATTGTGTTGAAGTAACTGACACACGGTTATCTGATATAAAACTAGCCAGAGCCTGTTTATGATAATCAAACAGTTGATAAACATATATAAGTATAAATAATGAAGGTGAATGCTGACTCCGCCACGGTATTGCTACAATCAGCAGAACCTCATGAAGACGAACCTCGGATCGAACCTGAATTAGTCGGGAAAGCACGAAAAAATAGAAGATTTAATACGTTATTTGCGAAAAGTTTAATTTAATAGCAAAACACATAAGCACATCGCAACATACAAAATGATGTACATAATTTTGCACTCAGACAGAGAAGAAAGTACCCGCGTCCGTATTATTAGTACCGTACTAGCAAGGCTATTTATTTTACATTTCAAACTGCACATTGCCGTGAAAATTAAGTCTGTTTCACTTTTATTCGGTGAATTAGAGATTAATTATACGAGACGAGTAAGAGGTGAAAGAGACGCATAATTTAACATACGATTCTCTGAAGGTTCGAGTTGGTGAGTTCTTTGCAATATGTCTTCCTATGTTTTCTTATATCCTGATTTACAGCGTAATATTTATATGTGCCTACCTCTTCGGGGATTTACAGGCGTGGTGTTACGTTTCTGATTGACAGTCTGACTGCACTGCTGTTCCAGGTCGGTTGCAGATTTCCAGCAATGGCGACCTGTGACTGCTGGATAACTGTTTTCTACTCTCTTCACTTAAATAAAAACTATAAGTTCTAATTACGATTCAAATTTAAATGTGTCAAAATCTGCTTGTATGCAATTCGGAATGATATAACAAAATGACTGTACGAATACAAAGGCTGTTTCTACAGATACATTAAGCGATCCAATTTAGTGTGTCTGCGAATGTTCGCGGTCTTCGATCAAATATATAAGTTGTACATAGGTACAAACCATTGACCACAGAGTACATTTTAATCCACATCCCAAATGCTACTTGCATCAGAAAAAAATTCGCACTGGAGCATCGTTGTAGATCATATTCCAGACCTTCCCCAATTACTGCAGACTACAGGAAGAAAACATAAACGGGGTTGCAGGGGGAACAACATAATTTAAACGCATGACGTAAGTGCCAGCCGCAACGCCACGTAAGCCGACCGTTCCAAGTGTGATTATCTCCGTTCATATTTGAAACTACGCAGTGTGACCGAAAACAGTTAGGGTTTAATTGAAACAAACTTAAAATTGTACCGTAATGTTACGACTCGCACGAGAGTACGAATTGTATAACAAAACATAAAAACCAAAAACGAGCATATTTTCTTGCTCTATTCTCACAATCACGTCAAAATATACCAACTTAAAATTCTTAAGTATAACAAGAGCTATTTTTATCATGCGGATATAAAAATTTCCAGAGGTATTGAAGTGATTTCATGGCTTGAAGAGAAATTATAAGGAATTTTATAAAATATCCTAAGATGAAAATGTGGAGCATTTTATAACAGGCAACTTCATAAAACAATCTGGAGTTTTTATAAATACATAGCTTTATTAGTGAAAATAAAAAAGTTAGCATGACACGAAGCAAAGACCTTACTGTGTTGATAATTAAAGAATGTAACAAAATTAACCGGAAAATAAATTTATAGGATTCTGGGTTCGAGTAACATGGCAGTAAAGTAATCCTTCTGACATACGATTTTGGAGAAAACTTTGTAAAGGTTTCTGTTGGAGGATATCGTGCCCGTGCTCAAACGGATTTAAATCTGGATATTGCGCAATCAAATACAGTTACCCCAGATTCTATTGCTGAAAACTGAATAACTGCTTCATATAAAGGAACACCATCATTTACGCGCCAAAATTCTGTCCATTGCTTCTTATGGGCTCAAATCACAGGTCCCAGCACCTCATGGCGATAATGAATAATATTTTTACTTTATGTTACCACACGATGTCAGTTCTTCCGCTTGCGTCCAGTCCGGCAGTTACTGTGATTATTGCACAATTATATGGAGAGACTTTCTGAACATTTCGTAGGTAACTACACGAGTAAATTTCAACCGAAGCCTTCTTCTTCATGATGTCGATAGAAGCCGAACTTAGATTCATCTTAAAATAAGAGTGTATAATTATTGTCGTCACAATTTACTTTGAAATAGATATTTTCGTCAGCGATTGCCTTATCATATTGGTAATATTCGATCACGCATGCTTCCAGCCTGCCCATTACTTTCGAGATCTCTTCGGCAGTCAAACAACGGCCTTCGGTAAAAGAAACGACTAGTATTAGTTCATATTAAAAATCAATGAATATTTCATTATGAAACAATTTCATATTAAATATACACACATAAGAAAATGTATAGCAAAAAAGTTAATATATTTTGACCGCCTACATAATTGTTTTTTCTTGAAATTAAATTAAGTATACGATAATGAAATGTGCCAGGAACAAATTATCGCATAAGTATTCCTTTATGTAGCCAGTATGAAATTACATTATTATACGCGAAATGTTCTTGAAGAATATTTATCATTATATCATCACATCAGGTACCTTTAAGGGATAGGCAAAGAGCTTCGGGAACCAATTACAGACTGAACGTGTTTCTTCTACATTCAATATTCTCTTCATTAATGAACATACATAGATTCAGTAACATATGCAAATGAAATCCTACGGCAGACTTGGTAATTTTCTACACAAATTCGTAACATCAAGTAACATACCTACAGCTAAATTTCGTCTGAATGTAACAGACATTTCTTAAATAGCTAAGCGCTATACGCCAACTTTAGGAATTATAATATAAATGTGGTATTAATTGTTTTTCCATGCATTTTTCAACTGATTATACCTATATGTATATAATGTATATGTATAAGTATCGGCTCGACTCACGAAATTTTTTCGGGATGGCCCGAATAATTTTTTAATTCCTTCCTCCCAACATGAATAATCTCAAAATTAGAGACATTGAGACGGTGGAATTTAAAACTGAGTTGCATTAGTGACCAGGCGGTAATGGTGTACAAGCTGAAAGCAAAGCCATCTTAATCTAAATGACTCTTTTAACAGACGGACTCAACTTTTTGTCAGAACCGTTTACATAAATGCTCTTAACTGTAGGAACTTTGAATACAATTGTGTAATCCCGTTCCACACACATTAAAGCCATCTTTAGAAAGAGAAAATGTCAACTGGTCACATTGTAAAAAGTAGTAAATTTATACTAAAAACACCACGCCTGTATACCCCGAAGGGGTAGGTAGAGGAGTGTAGTACACTCCCACGTTTCACCAGTTACGTTTAAATCCCATGGAATAGACGGTGAGCCTATTGGCATACACCGAGCACAATTCCAGGCACCGAATCACTACTAAAAATTCTAAATTAGAAAAATCTAATAGTACCCGACCAGGGATTTGAACCCAGAACTTCCCGATTGGCAGTCGCGCTTGCTACCACTCGACCAACGAGGCAGTCAAATAATAAAATGTATTTTAAATATTGAAAGTAATGTTTATACATTGATAATGCAGACTTTTTAAATACAAATGATAAGATAACTGTACGAGACAGTAAATTTATAGTAATGATGGTAATAATAATACCCAAATAAGTGCCAGATACTGGCTGATGGAAGAATCAGAAATCTCCGAGACCGACGGGCATTTATAAACAGGGTGATGAATTTAGGAGAAGCAAGTCAGTTCTGTAATGACAAAGATCGATTTCTGCCTATCCCTGATGTTACAGTATCTGACTGACTATCCCTGACTACAGCTGACTATCCCTGATATAATAATAATAATACATTTATAACAATACTAATCATATCATGGGATTTATCATAGCTTGTGTTAGGGAGACCAAGAGGCTACTAATGAATTAAATAATCAATTAATTACGAACTCACATATGTAGAAAAAAAAATCCACAATACATATCTACATTACCTACTAGTACATAATATTTTAAGTAAATAGATTATAATCACAATATTTTTGTACGTCTATGCTGACCGATCATAGATTTTACAGCAACGTAATTGTCACAATGACAGCACACGATATGAAGTCGACACTATGATTGATAAACAGGACGAACGCGACAGTGGCCAAACGGGTAGATAAAAACCATGGCGGCAAAAGCAATTATCATCACTACGAAGTCGAAACAGCCGCGCAACTTCCGCCATACCGTTGAGTTGTGTGCACGTGTTGGGTGGCTTAACTACGTACCGAGTTCAGGTCCGGCAGGTGAAGTTTCGGAAACGATTCGTACACCTGCTCACTAGTTCATTTATTACAACTTGCACTACTAATATGTTTAGACGTGCTGCAGTGTAAGTTGCATCTGTAAAACTCGAAGTGATGCCCATCTAATATAACATAACATCACGCTTGTACTTGCGTAAAGAGGTAGGCATAGGAGAATAGTCTTCCGATGTTTCACAAATAATAAAAAATAATCATAATCGACCCATTAACATTCCACTGTTGGAAAACGGGTCTGCTCTCGTAT
>DWJK01002438.1:0-14644 GCA_018248815.1 Croniades pieria auraria
GCTGGAAAGACGAAGTCATCAAAGACCTTAAGGAGCTGGGGGTGCCCGACTGGTCAGATATGGCAAAGAATAGGGAAAAATGGAGTACTTTCAGGTCGGAGGCCAAGATCCACTTCGGGTCGCTGAGCCAGCGTAGTAAGTAAGTAAGTAAGAGTTGTTACTGAAAACCGATGTTATTTATGGCATCTTTTTAAAAAATACCATGAAGAGGTGTACGACTTCCAACTGATGCAGGTAAATTATTTCTGATGTTTCTGTATCTCCACAGTTAGGGTAACTATGTTTACCATGTCCAAGTTCTTTTCAATGGTTTTTAAAATCCTATGAGACTGATTAGAAACGAAGATTTGGTAAGATTTGTCATCCGGGGATAATATGTACAATTTTTTCTCGGAATAATGGAATTGCTCCGGTGTTTATTGTTTTCGCAGTTATATATTGTTTGCGTAACACCTCCTCTTCCGAGCAGAATCAGAATTGTGTCTGCAGTCGAGATTCCTAGGTGCGGGTCTGTGAATGGGGTAAATTAAACTTAGCCCTTAACTTAGTCCTCTGAAAACACAAATCTGGAATTTCGCTGTAACAAGAATGCTATATTATAACGATATATTTTTATTGCATTTTGCCCAACATTAGAGAGAGTATTACGAATTGAAGTTTAATAGATTCAGCGACATTCAGCACCCAAATTAAAAAAGTCCGACGTTCAGAAAGTTTGTTGTTCTGAACAAGACAAAACGCAAGCGAATTTCATACCAGGATACTGGCGTAAGCTGTATAAAGCTCGGATGTGGCTCTTTGACGCCCTAAAATAATGTTACTATTTGTTTAACAAAAACAAAATTTAATTTAAATATCGAATATATATGTACGTGTACAATATAAATAATTGTATAACGCGTGTGAAATAGAAAAAAAATATTTCAAAAGGAAACCCAGCGATAAAACAACCGTTCAATTTAACTCGCCGCAAAAACTGGGACAGCTTTTAACGCATAAAAATGATTTATTAACGTCCAAATATATGTGTAAATAACGTACCTTTGTAAGGTTTTGATTGTGAATGTACCCTCGTTTGTGTACAAATAATATGAACGTAGATTTTTTAATGTTCCGAAGTATCAATTTCTTTTTGTGTACAAAGAGAAGCAAACGAACAGGCGACATTGACAAGTGGCCGCCAGTCGGAGCCATCTGCAACCGACCTCCCACAAAACTGTAGGCATACGCCTTTAGTTAGTTCGGATAGTATTTCAGTTAGTTTAGTAATATTTTAGTTAGTCGCCAACGCCATCTCGGTGCAATCGGCGGAAGCGCATGAAGAAAGACCTCGCCTTCATTCGAAACTAGTCCGTCCATCCCGGAAACTACTTTAATAAAACCGATATATTAAAATAATCATAATCATAATTAATCATATGTTCGAGTATAAACTCTCACGTAACATCACGCCTGTAACCTCCGAAGGGGTAGGCAGAGGAGTGTAGTACACTCCCACGTCTCACCAGTTACGTTTAAGTCCCATGGAATAGGTGGTGTGCCTATAAACGCTCACGAGACATTTAATAGTAACATTTGTTAGTTCATTTAGAATTAGTCGTAAATAGGGCTGTTAACCTTTACAGTTAACAGGGTTATCGAGATAAGATTGTTAGTAGACAGTCTCTGATATTAGTCCATTTTGTTGTCCGTCCTACCCATTGTTAAACAGTAATCACTGAGATAGTTGCTTTTAGCATCTATATTCTAGGCCGGCGACCACATTACTGCTTAGAGTTTCATCCTGTTAAATTGTAAAACAACGATTAATATTTTGTAGAGAAAAACTGATTAAAACATTTTTACTACCTTCATAAAGATTAAGAAATTAGACCAACACTCGGACGTGTAACCCCCGCTTTATTATTAAACTAGCTATGCCTCGCGGTTTCACCTGCGTTATTTAGAGAACAATCTATTAAATAACTATTTTAAGAATATCACACTATGATCACCAAGAGTAAACATAGTAAAAAATAGCTGTGCCCGCGACTTCACATGTGTAGACATCGTAAGTTTTGAAAAAATAAATTGACATAACTTCTTTATTTGTTAACCGATTTAAATGAAAAAAGCACTAAATATTAAGTGAAGCTCATCACAATATAATCCTGAAAACTGCATTTTAATCGGATAAGCTGTTTCTGAGATTAGCATGCACAAACATACAAACAGACAAAATGAAAAATCATTGTTTTGGATACTCTTGCGCATATAATGGCACGCCATTATGAATTTTTAAATATATTTGCCATGGACAGACGATCAGATACAGTTTTATTATATGTATAGATAAAATAATATTCCTATGTGGAACGTAAACGTAACTTTTGAAACGTATACTACACTTCTCTCCCTATCCCTTCGGGGATCACAGGCGTGAAACAGGAATATTAAAAGACCACACATTTATTTGTTTGGTCAAATAATCGCCTCGATTTAAAGAAATGCGAATGTATCTTCGAAAATAGCACGGAATTCAGTTTTATAGTAATATCTAAATTACACAGCCAAACTATGCCGTTGACCTATTTGGCAATCTTTCAATGTCTTAAATACGTTATTCGCGTCCTACTTACAGAAAAAAAATGTCATTACCGTTTGATTGATATTGAAATTCAGGAAAGGCGGAAACAGGAAATTAGGCTGAGCGGATATTAGTTACATAATACTTAACATCACGCCTGTAATCCACGCGGTGAGTAGTACAATCCCACGTTTTCAGTTACGTTTACGTCCCACCATGGGTGTAATAGGTGGTGGCCCTATTGCCATATACTGGGCGCAGATCCAGACTTCGGGGCTTTACTTTAGGTGGGCATAATGCGTATACATCAATCAAAATTAATTTAATATATATATTTCTGTGTATATAAATATTTTGTCTTTGTATTTATATAATTATATATCTATGGACCTTATATTATTATATCCAGATAATACTATGGACAAAGTAAATATTTTCTATCCCATACGTAACTAATAGGTGGTGATAATGTTCCTTCTTGACGTTATGCTTCGAGTCCTAAATGGTATTTAATAATGATCTTTAGTGACATGTAAACCATTGACGCCCCCAGCTTTATTGTCCCCATTCTGTATTATAGCATCTATAGAGGCCAGCCGCTAGAGCGTCGTGTAAATGAGATCACGCTCGGATAATATTGTCGATAAAACGCATTTCTAGCTTCCAATATGTGAACGGTACGTCTCGTAATATATCGTCAAAAAGTATAGTTACATAATTGAGGGTCCTTAAAAGCTATCTACGAAGTGCTATGTTTTGAAATTCTTAATGCATTCCATGATTTAATTGTCCATTTCAAAATCACCTTGTCGCAGTGATCGAGTGATTGAAAGCGCGACTGCCGATAGAGAGGTCCTTGGTTTTAGTCTCGGGTCGGGTACTATTGGATGTTTTTTCTTGAAATTTCTAATAGTGGTTGTCTGGATTTGTTCTCGGTGCATGGCAATAGGCTGACCACCTATTCTATAGTGGAACGTAAAAACGTAACTGGTGAAACGCGGGAGTGTACTACACGCACCTTCATGCCTCTTCAGGGATTACAGGCGTGATGTTAGGTTTTAGAAGAATCACCAAACAAGTATCTTGTCCTTTGTATCATCATCAATAATGTTATAAAATCGTTTTAGGTTAGAATTAAATTTAAATGACTGAATCCCAAAATGTCGAACTCGAGTAAGTGGCTTTATTATTTAATGAGAGGAGAGAGCAACGAAGATGCTGTATTAACTCGTGTGCCGCGCAAAGAGCAAAGATTCTAATCTGTGTTCGCCAAGTTTTGCGTACGAATAGTGGCATTGCTGTTGCTCCATCCGCAATACTCATTGTTGGTTAAGAAGTCTTGGCTCGCAATTAATTACACTGTCTCCGCGGTAACTTTTGTTTAATTTACGAGAATGTAACTATTACTCTAATAATTATAAAATGTCTTTGTAGAAAGACAACGTAAAATTATATTAATGCGACACAGTTAATTTTACTTATATTTGTACATTATAAATTAATATAAGTCATGATTAAAAATGTACCGGTTTAACTCACGTACGTTTTTTGGGTAGGCCCGATTAAAACCGTACGCGAGTTAAGCCGCTACATTTTTAATCATATGTATAAAAACTCACGAAACATTTAATAGTAGGTACAATATACGTCGTGCATTGATCGGACACACATGATTACGCGTTCGATTGCCGACTAAGAGAACACCTGAGTGCTGAGTGTGAGTATCTGTTGTGAGTTGGGATATGCGTATCTTCTGCTTATTGCATTTGTGCGTGTGTGTGTATGTGAATCCCAGATGAATAGAAGTTTTTACTAATTTTATATGGATTGTATAAAGGATATCTACCTACCTTGGCTTGATATAGCAATATTTTACTGTGAGTTCAATATACAATCAAATAGAATACAAAACCCTACTGTAATATAAATAAAAGTAAATGCAAAGTACAGTAGTGACAGAATTTTGCAACAACAAAAGGCGGTGTTATCGCCAAAAGAGCAAACTCTTCCAGACATTTACTGGAAGGAGCTTTTATCAGAGCAGGAATTACATACATATCTTTATTAAAAACATCTTTAAAAAGAATATATGCAAATGTATTAATATTTTTAGAGTTATTACATGTTCCAACATAAGATTCCTAAATTCAGATCTAGTTCTGAATAATAATTATGAGCTTGCCGATCGCAAGTAAATTGAGTTTCATCTCATCGCATTCTACGTGGGTTTAAATATTCAAATCATTAGTAGAATGAGTAAGGAATTTCAGAGTATAATTGTTAGAGGGGGCAGCCGAGGGCGAATAACTTGAAAATAATTTATGCTTAACTAAAATAATAATAATTAATTGCCTGTAACAAAGTAATTCGAGGAAAATTTATACAAAGCTATGTAATTAATAAATATTTATTAATAAATAATATTTATTTTTAAAATCACTTTTTTAGCATTTATTGTTATTATTACAAGTCGAAATGATTTAAGCGCGCTAATCCAAAGATAGTAAACGACTTAATGTTTTTAACCTTTAACCTACCCTTTATGTATGTTTACTTTTTCTACCTCCTTAGAAAAGAAATAGGTATTGAATTCGTTAAAACTAAGTTTTGATAAATAAAACATAAACTAAGGTATGACTATCATTCAAGATCAAAGGCTGGAACGTATAAACCTTTTGCCCTTAGGAAATACCTATTGCGGAGATAATGAACTTCGTTTATTGCGTCTTAAAAAAACAAATTTCTTAATAACGGTCTTTTAATTTTTAATTCGGTTTTTTCAAATAAGTTTACTCTTCCAGTCCTATAAGTTCACCAAAGCATTAACCATGGTTATAACCACGCTCGAATCGGTCGTTGTTTGATGACATTTTTTATTTTTAAAATGTTATGTATCAAGTAAAGTATTCCATCTGCAGCTTCATTGAAGTGAATAAAAATGTCAGTAACGTCATCAGGAGTCGATTTCACAATTTAAATGTACGAATCTCGTCGTTCGTTCTTTTAATCGCCGGGCTACGGTAATTTCAACCGGTTTTTGTTTCGTTTATCTTATTCTTCGGTTTCCGAGGGCGTGCGTTTGACATTTCATTACCAAAATCTGTGGGCAAGAACCTGAAATGAAGTCGCGACGTGTCACTCAAATTCTTTCCAATTCAATGGGCTTCGATGTAAATTCGATCCCTTTAAGGGAGGTCGCCCACGGCGATTTTTGCAGCAATGCAGTAGCGATACAGTTATGCGACGAACGCGATACACTCGCGATGCTGTCGCGGGTCGTATATCTGCACACGCGTATTGCGCTCTTGTATCGGGACGTTTGCGATACACCATCCCGTTTGTGGCAACATTTTTATGCACCGCCGCGGCACCCCACGCTCCCTTAGCCGATGCCCGAAACGGTCAAGCATTAATAGCGAAACGGAATTGCTTTTTAACCGCCTTTCTCCCGCATTTTTAAATGCGACTGAATGCCGCAACGTGGAGTAAATTCGTCTACTTATAAAGAGAGAGATATGATCTAATTCGAAGTATGATGGACTTATATAAGTAAGAGTACTCGTATATAACTTTAAACAACTAACCAAAGTAAGGAGACAATATGTGAATATACTTAAACTTCAACCTTATATTTCATTTAGTTGATCTCGACTGCTATTATTAAATTCTCTCTAATATACACATGTACTTATCTTACTTAACTCTTTCGGGACCAGTTTAAAATAATGTGCTGTTCTAAAATACATGGAGTGGAAATTATAATTTATTTTGCATTACAAATTTTTCGCAACTTCATTTTGTAGAACTTTCATGCTGTCCACCGACGGCTTCTCTAACGGACGGTCTGGCGATAAGCGACTATTTTGTTAACTGATAAACAAAAGTAACAAAAATTGTAGTAACTGGATAATATTTACGACATACAAGATAAATGGTTACACTCGTATGAGGAGACATGAAATCAGAGGGCTATTAAAGCACAATTCATTTTAATAGAAATTCTTCCAATAATTTGAGAATACATCAAATGGAAACTTGTAAAGTAATGGAGGAAGTCTCGTAAGTACAACCAGGAAGAGGTCTATCACTTCACCAACTAGAGTACGTAAAGCGTTTGTCTTTGAATGGTACATTGGAAAGTAATGATCATAAAGATATATGAACTCTTACGTTTTGTCTTTTTCTGTTTCGACTATGTAATTAAAAATGTAATTTTTCACTTTATTGTCATTTATATGATGCGAAAAGTTGCATACATCTCCTTCTCGCTGTGTAGACTTAAAGGTTACTTTTCTTCCCGAGTCATCTTTCAGAACGAGAAGTGCTGAGACCATAGGCTGTAACCCTGGCCAAGTGCATCTTGGCAGATTTTACACGCCTTTGATAATAAGAGAACTTTGGGTTATTTGAATTTCCACTCGATTAATTTTCTGCTGTAGCAGTTCAGTAAAATTATATCTTATTCAAATAAATGGTAATATTAGAGTACGTTATTGTGGTACAATTAAAGACATACGACTTTGTGGCTGAAAATACTACCTAGTATTCAATTGAAATGGTGGGAATAAATTTAAAGCAAAGCGCTTGTTACTATTTTAAACAACTCAAGTGTGTAACTTTCTCTCCAGAAACTTCTGAGAGCTTTCAAGTTTTTAGCTTGAAGTTTATGAGAGCCGACAGTGGATAGGTGGCGGGCTTTTAACTTTCGTAGTTCGAATCTAGAAGAGATCCGCAATTCCAGAGAACTGATGCCCTCGGGGCTGCGGCGATACTTGCTTGTGTAATATTTCAGTAAAATTGTGATAAAGATTAGAATTCTATTTATGTGGTCCAGTAATAATAATGGATAATGTTGAAAGATTATGCCTTGTTCAGTCAGTGAGGATATTTGTGGCTCTAATAATATTTTGATAGGTTCAACAAACCTGCGTCCTTTCATAGCCGCTGTAACTTTATGCTTCATTTAATGAGACTTTCGTCATTTTGACACAATGCATGTTAACCAATCGGAAACGGAAGTTCTATCTGGCCTCGATTATGAATATCTAGTTAAGTGTAATGTCTGAATTTGACCATTCCATGATAAGAAGATCCGTCTAACATGGCTTTCTAATTGAAATAGGTGGTGTAACAAAAATTTGGAATTCAATGACATATTTGTTATTAAAACACGCTATGTTATCGGGACCTATATCCAAAACTTGTTATTAATAATTGAGTTCTAATATACTAAATATTATCGGGAAACGACTTATTTTTTTGACAGTTAAAATTGGGTGGAAATCCACGAAATTTACCGGAATGATTGTTTCCTCGGAAAGCGCATTGGATAGATTTGAGTGTGACATTTAATGTTGCGTTGCTGTACTTTGTGTGTGCGTGCGTGTGGAATTCTCGGACTAATCTGCATAGTGGACTATTCGGTAATAATAATTATTCTTAAAGTATTATAATGTAAAATGGATTGAATTTTTTATTTGTAGAGATATACAATTCAGCATAACGTTCGTAATGGCCGTCTGTAGCGCAAAGGCTGCCTTAGGTAATGTGCCTTTCCTATTGTTAACAGTCTCAGGGCCGGAATTTAAAAAGTAAAATCTGAATTTTAGTCGTTAAATTATCTTTACTCATGATTGAAATTATACGCTATTAGACAACGCAACTTTACAATCCATAAATACCTTATGTAAAAAATGCTGTCGCCTACATATTACACTGTCAAGATAATAACATTGTGTCTGGTTCTGCTTGAGATAAGCTTTATACATACGATAAATGTTTATAAGCTGCGGTGGCAGCTTGCCATCTATTTACGAGTACGTGCACGTCGACACGTCTAACGTATCGTATGAAATTAAAATGTCTTATCTAAGTAACACGACCGTGACCCTGCAGGTTGCAAAGAATATATATTTATTTATTGTATCTTAAAGGAAACTTATGACTTACTAGCCTTGCCCGCGACTTCGTACGCGTAGATTTCGTCAGTTTTGAAAAAATAAATTGACATGACTTCTTTATTTGCTAACCGACTAATGTAAAAAAAAGACTAAATGTTAAGTGAAGCCCATCACAATATAATCCGGAAAACTGCATTCAAATCGTTTAAGCCTTTTCTTCAAATCGTTTAAGACAAACATACAGACAAACAGACAAAATGAAAAGACATTGTTTTGGGTTCTGTTACGTACATATATAAAAGCACCCCATTATGAATTTTTAAATATATTTGCCATGTACAGGCAGCGATCAGTTACAGTTTTATTATATGTATAGATGAGGGTATCGTTTACGTATTATGTAATCGTGCATTAATTTAATTTTTCTTTGCGTAGGCCAAAGGTGCCAGTATTCAGTTTGTTGGAGATTGCTATTTTTAACGAACCTAACACCAAGCTTGTAATCCTCGAAGGGGTAAGAAGAGGACTGTAGTATCTTCCCACGTTTTATTAATTTGCTTTACGTCTCACGATGGAATAAGGTGTGAGCATAATGTTACACACCGGGAATAAATCCAGACTCCAAGTCAATACTATGGGTTTCGATTTAGAAAAACCCAATAGTACCCGACCCGAGGATCGAACCCAGGATCGCTCGATAAGTAGTAGCGCTTGCAAACAGCCGACATACGAGACACATTTATGTGTTCTAAAGAATAAATAGTAACTGTGTACTCTAAAATTAAGTGACAGCTGACACCACATATTTTAAGTTTGGAAAAGGGTTGCGTGGAAATCCGCGGAATATATCCCGGGGTTTCCGCTCTCGAGGGAGCAAATTGAAAGGATCGAAAAGTAATACTTTTTGCCGGAAACTTTCTGTTTTGTCCGAATGTCAGAGCTCAGACACAGTTGCCGTCACCTGGTTTTATGTTTATCGTATAAAAACGTTCATTTTTATATAACGATGTAAAGTTGAAAAGGCGTCCTACAGAAAGCTCAGATTCATTTTTATATATCGACGTAAAGTAGAAAAGGCAAAAGAAGTCAGAACAATAGTTCATGGGAATTCTAAGTATCTCTCTGCTTCTGTTAGAAGTATACATGACATTTTGTACGTTTGTATGCATAAATTTTAGTGTAGTGAATTATTAGCCAGCTAATCAATTATTTTTATCACGATCATCATCATCAGCCTATCTCAGTCCACTGCTGGACATATGCCTCTTCCAATGAGCGCCATCGCCCCCTGTCCTCGGCTTGTCGCATCCAGCATCTGTTTATCGCAGATCCTCATCCCGCCGCCCGGAGGGCTATTATTTTTCTTTTCAGGCAATTATTTTCGCACTATCGAAAATTATTTTTATATTACTGTTTTAAAGTTGACAGTTAAGTATAGTCATTCTTATTGGTGAGCACCGTCTCTTTAAAATTAAAAAGATGTGCTTATCCAGTGAATAGGCTTAATAAACTGTTCAACACTTTTTGATGAAAAAAGTCATGCTATAAAGCGTAGTAAATGAAACCCAGACGCCTAATCCGTTTCACCGTCGGCCTCTCGATGTACACTGCTGGACATAGGCCTCTCCTAATCGGCGCAATTTCAACCGGTCCTGGGCCTTCCGAATCCAGCAGCGACGGTAAAAAGAGATTTCTTCAATATCTTTAGGGACTAGAGCTCTTAAGTAGTTCTATTTGACCGTTTCCCATCCATCCAAACTACCCGTGGTCTATTTGTTTCCATTACATATTTAGTTTCTTCCGAACCGTTCGGCAAATATTTTACGTTCATTGCAAGCTATTTGTTCCGTTAATGTTGTAATCAAACTAGTGTTAGAAAAATGCGGCAAAGACTTCTTGGATCGTTCATTACTATTTTTCTCTTTATGTATAGAAACATATATATGCACATACACATACACAGATATGTATAGGTATATGGATAATATGGATTATATGTGTTATCTTATTTGAATAATATGTGCTATATAAAATTTTGTGATGTGTTTAAGGATAATGTTTTACTACTGTAGGTTACTTTGTACATATATTTTTCTTACTTCTTTAACCACTGTTCTGTCATCATTTTTCATCATTAAATCATTTCATACATTATTTATGTAGAACATTTTGTTCATTTGTTCATTATGAAATGTATACGACAGTTAATCCAATGTATATTTTTAGACTGATTTACTACAACTAGCGCGGGTACTACAAACAAACGTAATTGATATTGAAACATCTACTGTTCTACAAAAAGAACTTGATTTTGGAAGTACTTTTGAATGTGCAAAGTTAGAAAGACTGCAACAAAGAAGAGGAATAATTTTAGTTTTCCATATTACATAAAATGTAGAACGTTCAAACGGCGTTTGAAGGGACCAACAAAGCTTTATTAGATTTTTGTACATATGAACATGTTGACTTTGATGTCCTATGCTATTGCTCCTACGTGCTTTGTATGGAGCGCCAACGTAGATCTAAGGCCATTTATAGGGTTCCAATGACAAAAATCTCACTGAAAATCTATGAAAGTTTCGTAGAAGGGGTCGTTTATTAAATTTAACTATGAAATGTCATGAAATAGTCAGCTTCAAAACTCTGTTATCATAATCATAACAGAATGGGGGAGTGATAACTTCCTGCTAATGTACAAGCACGTTCTGAGTTATAAAAATGCAACATTACAGGTGTAATCCCCGAAGGGGGAGGGAGAGGAGAGTAGTTCATTCCCAATTTTCACCAGTCACGTTCACTTCATACCAGGGAATAGATAGTAATCCTAGGCTCCGAGCCCCTACTATAAATCTGTACTAGAAGATCTAAGTTAGAAAAATTCAATAGTACCCGACTAATAGGACCCAGTACCTCTCGACCGGCACTCGCGCTTGCGAACGCTTTACCAAGAAGGCAGTCCTTTAATTCATTTATTTTATAAGTTACATTGCATATTAACCGGTTGCATTAATATACGTTATGAAATAATGTACTGTGCAATTATTTTCGAGACTTCGAGGCATTGTTAAAAAAGTTGGTTTAACAAACGCGCGATAGTTTTGCACAATCCTCACATTTTCGTTTGTTCGTTCACATTTTTATTGTCGTTGTTGTTGACATGTATCTAAATACATAGTTATTCTTATATAGACACTGAGAAATGATTGTTAAGATCTAGGTGTCTTCGGAAACAATAGTCGTCAAGAACCTTCGTGGTACCTGAGGATGTAACACGATAAATAATAGTTTAAAAAAACTAAAAAACACGCTCACGTGAAAAATGAACTAAAAAGTAAAAAAAAATTAATTTTAAAATTTAAATCAGAATAATGTAAATTAACAAAAAAAAATGTACATTATTGTAAATAAATTTAAATTAAGAATAGTGTACAAAATTAGAATAAATTTTAATTCATCGTCAACATCATCATCAGCCTATCTCAGTCCACTGCTGGACATAGGCCTCCCCCACTGAGCGCCATCGCGCCCTGTTCTCGGCTTGTCCCATCCAACAACTACCTGCAGCCTTAAATTTTAATTAGGAATAGTGTAAATAAAAAAATGTATTGCAATGTAAAATAGCGTGGGGTGCTTTTTAAGTGACCTATTGTCATCATGTACCCCACGTTTTTTTACATTGCAAAACATTATATTTTTATTTACACTGTTCTTAAAAATAATTATCATTGTGAAGGTCCCAGAAAGGACATCGGCATGTTTTTTTTTATATTATTGCATTGTCATCGGTTCTTGATGAGTGCGCAAAATTGCAAATTAATCCGACATTTCAAAGTCGGTCAAAATTACGTTTCAAAGTGTCCGTTACAAACATACATAGATACATTGATACATATGAGTAGATACAACCGAAGCTAATAAAAGCGTGTTAAAAATGTCCTTATGTCGTCATTATCAATAGCAGTTAATTATTTAAAGGTAGGATTACTTACAGTTTTAATTTATTACATCATAGCTAAGGCAGGTAGAGGTAAAATTAGGTACAAACTAATTTGATAATAATTCTATCTATCGGTACTTCAAAAATAGGATATTGTACATACGACATCGTAAATCTAAAGCAGTATAAGTGTACTCTTTATTAAACATATGCCGTGAACGTCGCAGGACCAATTTCGAGTTTATTAAATTACGACATTTTCATAAACCAGCCGCATATTCTAAACATGAGGGAACATAACCTTTCCGGACTTCCTCGTTCCATTTTTATCTGAAAACTAACATTAAGTGCAACACTCCACCTTACGTTCTTCTATAGGAAGGTCAGTTAAATTTGTTTAAGCTTTTTCAAGGTCCAGTCCATCTTGACCTCTGCTTATATAGCGAAACTTTTCCACTTTTAGACCTCTGCCTACCTGGTTTCTTCTTTAAAAGCCGTGCTAATTGTTTCGGAGATAAATTCGTTCAAAAGTTTTTAGATTAAACTTGATCCGGACTTTTTGTGGAAATGAAATATCTGCTTACATTTCCTCCGTCCACGAATTTCCTTCAACGAGGTACACATAGAGTATTATCATACCGTTCTTTAGCGGTTACCAGTGGACAGTTCAGCAACTATTGCTTAAAAACATCGATCATTTAACGAACAACCGTAGTTCAGTGTTTCTTTACTTCAAAAGTTGCTAGAGGCAGGTGGCTCTCAAAACGCTCACACGTAATAATTAACAATGTCGAATGTGAGTCGCCGTCGGAGAGCACTATTTACAGCTTGGAAACTTTCAGCACGCTTTGAAATTTAATTCCGGATCCTTTCAGCATGTTCGCTTGTACAGCTGTAAGTTTCAAAAGCAACCAAGATTTGGTTTAAGTGACTGTTGTCATGTGTTCTTACCTGTTATATTTGTATTGGTACGAGCATGAATACCGAGGAAAGTACTGTTATGATTACCGAAGAAATTACGGTTACTAACAAAATTCCAATTATTTTATTCACATTCAGCCATCTAGAGGCAGTCAGAAATCTCTGTCGACCGTGAAATATTTAACGAACCCCTAATAGAAGTGTATTATAATAGTTTAGCTAGTATAAGTAAATAATAAAATTATAGTTAATATTAATTAGTAACAGAATCTTAAAGGTGGAACTATTGAGAAACATTAGTCCAGTACCCATTACGTCTTATTTGAATTTCGTCAAAGTGGTGTTGCTCTAATGGACATTTAAAGACTGAAATGTTTGTTTCTTGTACTCGAAGCTTTGATACTAACCCAAATAAATCTTACACACGTTCTATCGCCCACTCAATTATTCACCCAATAGATGTACATTAAAAGGTTTTCTCTTTCATGTAATTCTACATGACAATTAACATTGAAAACTTCCTGTACTTAAAATCCGAAAGTATTTATCAAAGTACAGTAGTGTTCGTTTCTAATTGTGTTGATCTTTTTTGGGCCTAGTACGCAGATACTAATAAGAGGTACTGAAAACTTAAAATGCATTAAATTGCGTTATAGAATTTTGCTTCTGTGTCCGAGCTTAAATTTGTTAATTATTAGCAGTAATATTCAGGAATGAAAATTAAGCAGACAATAATTAAATATACAAACGGTGTCCATTATCCTTTTTAGCATTAGCATAAGTCCCCTGTTGGAGATAGATTGTCCTTGAAGAGTTTTTGTCCTTCATTCTCACGCTGAGTATGCAGGTTGGTTTACACGCTGTGCCATACCGGGACCGGCCAGTGCTGGGTTTAGTCACGTCTCACGTCCCTATACCCCGGCGTGCGATCAGAGGCGTTTTGCTTCTCGCTCTCGACATGACAATACGCAATACTGACAATTATGAACTACGTATGATATAAATGTATAAATGAATAAAAACAAATAATCCATTACTACTATACAACAACGGATATATTGATTATACCTTTTTAATTATTTTGCGAGTGGTTGCAAGCGCGACTGCCGATCGGGAGGTTCTGAGTTCAAGTCCCGGGTTGGGTACTATTGGAATTTTCTAATTTAGAATTTCTAGTATTTACGCGGAGTCTGGATCTGCGCTCGGTGTATGGCAATAGGCTCGACACCTATTCGATAGGACGAAACGTAACTGGTGAAACGTGGGAGTGTACTACACTCCTCTGCCTACCCCTTCGGGGATTACAGGCGTGATGTTACG
>DWJK01002439.1:0-14639 GCA_018248815.1 Croniades pieria auraria
ATCACGCCTATAATCCCCGAAGGGATAGGTAGAGGAGTGTAGGTACACTCCCACGTTTCACCAGTTACGTTTAAGTTCCATGGAATAGGTGGTGAGCCTGTTGCCACACACCGGGCAGTGATCCAGACTCCGAGTCACTACTAGAAATCCTAAATTAGAAAAAACCAATAGTACTCGTCCCGGGATTTAAGCCCAGGACCTCCCGATCGGAAGTCGCGCTTGCAACCACTCGACCAACGAGGCGTATTCGGTTTTCTTAAATGTTATTAATATGATTCTAAGGATCGATGGCGTAATGTTAAATAGTGTAAATGAACTGATAGAAGATATGCGTAATATTTATATTTAGTATCAAGAATACGATATATTAGATACCGACTAATAGTATATCTCGTGCCTACTTACATATCGTTATCGCCATAAAAAATTGCTATACAAAACAAAATGATAAGTCTATTGTGAAAAATAGGTATTCATAAAACTCTGCCTCTCTCTCTCTCTGCTTTCATAAGACTACCTCGTTGGTTGAGCAGTTGCAAGCGCGACTGCCGATCGGGAGGTCCTGGGTTCAAATCCTGGGTCGGGTACTACTGGATTTTTCTAATTTAGAATTTCCAGTAGTGACTCGGAGTCTGGATCCGGGTCTGGTGTATAGCAACAGGCTCACCACGTATTCCATGGGGCTTAAACGTAACTGGTGAAGCGTGGGAGTGTACTACACTCCTTTACCTACCCCTTCGGTGATTATAGGCGTGAAGTTACGTATTCATAAAAAGTTGATGGCAAATTGTTAAATATGTATTAAATACTTCGTAATTAATCACGAAACAAATCTACTTACTACTGATTGGTTGTCCTGGTCTTTGCCCACGCCTAAGTATTTTTAATTTAAATTATACTCTATATTTAGTTGATTACGCGTTTTTCACAATATTCACTTCCAAACCGTTTCGTTTTTTTATGTTTACTTCTCCCTACATTGGTCACTACAGAGGTAGAACTTCTGAAAAAATCGTTCTCAAAGGGTGCTTGGTCATAAAAGGAGCGGAGTGTCCAAATTTGTTTACGAAGTCCAGAAATTTCGCCACAGAGAATATGGGATGGTCAGAATTAGTGGTTTTCCTTACATAAATAAGATACATTTATAAATGTTTCGGCACATAGCATAGACACATTTAAAATAGTGGACCAGAGTACCCTAAACAAAATATAATTGTATTTAAAAACATCTGTTTCCTAAAATAAACATCTGTTTTCTAAAATAACATCTGTTTCGTATAATAAAATAAACATCTGTTTCCTAAAATAAACATCTGTTTCCTAAAACAAACATCTGTTTCCTAAAATAAACATCTATTTCCTCGCATTTCAAATATCACACAATTGCGAAATTGTTTTGTCAAACAAAATCGCTAACTAAACAGAGCTAACTGTCTTACAGTATTTTAACGACAAAAAGCCAGTGAACGAAACTGAATGAAAAACCAGTTCAGTATTATGAAGGAGGGCGAACATTGCGAATCTAAACAAACTTTGAGGCCATTCACCCGTCCAACTATTCATGGTCAAATACACATCACCTGTTTAGTCAGCATAACCTTCAACGCGAAAATATTCGAAAAAATGTTAAATTTTATTTTATTTTATACAGCGTCAGGGAACTATTCGCATTTGGAGAATGGAAATGAAGTGAAATCTTACAAAAACTATTCTCAGTTCAATAAGTAAATTTTAATATCTATGCACTGATATTTTATTAAAAATCATGAAGGCATACAATATTTTCAAGAGCCGCTTCATGAAAAACGTGACGATGCTCAATGTTGCGCAGTGTTAAACATTTAGCGAATGATATACATAGTGCAGAATTTATCAGTTAACATTAATATAAATCAATCATATAAATATTTCTTAACGTACGTATGTATAACATTAAGTAACGTACTTTAAAATAAATAACATAACAGAAAACGTTACATCACGTCTGTAATCCCCGAAGGGGTAGGCAGAGGAGTGAAGAACACTCTCACGTTTCAACAGTTACGTTTAAGTTCCATGGAATAGGTGATGAGGCTATTGCCATACACCGGGCACAGAGTCAGACTACGAGTCACTACTAGAAATTCTAAATTAGAAAAACCCAATAGTACTCGACCCGAGATTTGGACCCAGGACCTCCCGATCAGCAGTCGAGCTTGCAACCACTCGCCCAACGAGGCAGTCTAAATAAATAACAACAAATTGTATTAATACAACATTATGGCAAGTCGTCAACGAATTACTAGCAACACTTCTTTGGAAACAATTGCAATGTTAACATTATACTCATTTAATATTTAGTATAGTGTGAACATCGCACGGCATAGAATCACTGCAAGTTTGTAAAGATATTTGGCACTCTCTGACTATCTCGTAATGGACCTGATGTAATGATATAATAATAGCGTTAAGTATAAATTCAATCGTATCTATATTTCAACCTAAGGATATATACGAAACAAAGAGATTTAAAGGAAGGTTGCGTAGTCGCTTAACAAATCGAATTTGGGCCCACGCTTTACACCGTAAGCAGAGATGGAATAGATGGAAGTTGGATAATACGTTCAATATTGCATTACACGCCCCCTCGCGGATCTAATGTAAGAATTTGCTTGCGAATTTCAAAATGCTCAATTCTTTGGACGATTCTAATCCACAAGCATTGGATTTCAACAATTGGATAAAACAAATATGTTACGAGAAAAAAACAATAACTTTTATAATACCAAAATACATTGTAATTCAAAACGTGAGTGTTTCGACATTGGATAGGAATTTTTTTGTCATCTTAAACAACAAATATTTTTCTTAAAAAATTTCACGAGTTTTCAAATGTCATTAACATTATACAGTTGCTTAGGGGAAAGAAAAGTAGGGCGAAGTTAATTAGCAGGTAATTTCATACCTTCAAACTTGCTCAAAACATCTACCCTATTAAGCATTTTGATTACCCAACTTAACGTTTTATATAACGGTTAAAAAAAATTTCGATAGAGAAAGAAAATTAATGACTTACCTCTAAGTCATTCTTCGCGTGGTTGAGTTTTTCCAGATGGTGTCTCAGCGTGTCCACAGACGTCACGGGCTCGTCTTGTATATCATTCTTGTCCAAAATCGCCCTGATCTTGTCGACCAGCTGGCAGAAGTCCTTCCAGATCTCCAAGTCCTGTTCCAGTTGAGCTTGACGAGACTTCGCCGAATTCAGAGTGTTCTTCAGCAATTGATTATGTTTTTGATGGTCTTTGGACAGTTCTTCTTGTTCAGACGCAGTCAAAGATGGCCAGATCTTGTCAACGATGTCCTGCATCCGCTTGCCTACCAGATCCTTCATTTCTGGCTCTGAAGTGTTAAAGAACGATTTATGTTCTTCCAAATCTGCCTCGATATTCTCGAAGTCAGTGCCGTTTTTGCCCATGCCGAGTCGTATACCAGCTTCGTTGACCCAAATGTTCAATTTCTCGACCATCTGCAAGTACTGTTGACGGTACTTCTTGTTGTCTTGTAAATGTTTCTCCCTGTTCGCTAACTCGGCAGGTAGAGACGTTTTAAGTGAGTTAGCTTCTGAAACCATTTCCAAAAGAGTGCCCGGAACTCCATCGTCGCTTTTTATAGCGTCGGTGATCTTGGTTAATTTGTTCAGGTATGATTGAACGTTTTTAGCCAGTGTCGCATGTTCAATGAGTTTTTTGTCAACGCTAGCTACGTCTCTATTAAGAAGTGGTCGCGAATGAACAGCAGCTTCATTGTCGTGGAGCCATTGCAGGATTTCAGACAAATCAGACGCAAGTTTCTTATGCTCGGCAGCCGCTCTTTCATGCTCTTGACGTTTAGACTCTACTGTTCTTCTCAATGTGAGTAGTTGTTGTTTCAGTGATTGAAGCAATTCGGTTATATTGTTACGATCTATGACCGTACCCTCTGCTGCGATTTGTTGTCCTTTATCAGTAGCTGTCGCAAGTAGGGCCTCACAACCTTGAATCTTCACAATAATATCGTCGTAGCGTTTAATTTTGTCTTCTAGCGATTCATTGGATTTTTCAACCTCTGACGTCAGATCTGTGTACTTAGAAATGAATTCCTGAATTTCTTTTACCAGTGCAAAGAATTGTTCTCGCAATAGTAACAGTTGTTTGAGTTTAGAGATTTGGTCTTCAATCGTACTCATCAAATCATCTTGTTTAGAGAGGATATCTTGTAAATCATGCAAATTTCCACCTTGCAGTTCATTTAACATTGCTTTGTTCTTCTTAAGGTCCGCAAGAATAGATTCATATGCCTGAATGATCGGTTGGACATCCTCGACTTTACTTCCGATAGGTTTGTTAAGGGCCTTTAGTTTGTTTTGGATTTCATTAAGGAACTCAAGAGCAGCAGCAATCTTAGCTGCAGCATCTTTGTATTCCTTGATATGTTTTAGGAGTATGTTCTTCTTATCGTTAATAATGGCGTTTATTCTTGCAAATCTGTCAGATAATACGTTAACTTGTTCTTTGAGTTGCAGTTTGTTTGAATCAGATAATGTATCCATGAGTTCTTTTGATTTATCTTTAATTTTGTTTATATTCTTTTCGATATCTTCAGCTTCTTTGCTGAGCTTTTCAAACTTAACCAGTTGTTCTTCGAGTAATTGAAGACTTGTTATGCGTAGTTCGGGAGTAGCCGCCACTTCCGCCTCATTCAGCCAGCTCTGACACTTAGCGACATCAGCCTCAAATTCATTTCTACCTTGTAACAATTTGTTGAGAGCTGCAAGTTTATCGTCAATATCTACCTTTGCAGACGTATAGGTTTTGTTCAAATCGTCTAAAATTGATTGTAATTTTGCACGACTCTCGCTTGAACAGTCCTTAGACACAGCATTGCCTTGACGCATAACCTCAGCCAAAGTGTCATTATTAAAGTCAGAAAGTTCGGTTTGATGTTTCTTGTGAATAGCAATTTCTTTGTCGACCTTAGCTACTTCTAATGGCACGGGACCGCCAAGTTTCTTAATTTCAGCCACTTTAGCTTTAAGCCAATTCTTAGCTTTCTCTACGTCATTTTCCAATTTCTTTCTAATTTCAGTACAACCACCTAACCTGTCGATCTCTTGTTTGATAAGTGAGGCTAACTGTTTCTGTTTAGATGACAATTCAGATAGTTCCGATTCTAATTGCATTTGCTCAGACGGTTCGAGCTCGGACTGAATATTGCTTACCTTCTTTTCAAGCGAGTCAATAACCGTTTTCTTACCATCGGTTTCTTTCAATAAATTGGCAGCTTTCTTCTGCCTTTCTTTAACTGACTTGCTATCATATCCAAGAGGCTCTGGATGCATCATGTTGTCAATCTCCGTCTGCAGCCATTCGTTTTGAGCAGCTACTTCACTCTTTGTTCCATCAATAGCCTTATAGGTGATTTCAAGCATTTGAAGTTTGCGTTGGATTCGCTTGGCAATATCGTTGTATCTTCTTTCAACGGATTTCATCTGGAATAATAGTATGTATAATATTTAGCCGTGTTTAATTTGTCCTTATAACGTTATGTTAGAAAGGTTTGTAGTGTTTTATAAACAATTGTATTGAAATAAAATAAAATAGATTTTTACTTTTAACAACTGTAAGGAACCTAATATAATCATTCGAAATATATAAGACACAAGTACATGATGTATGACTTACTTGTTCCTCCACCTGCTGCGACTCCAAATTGCTGACAATGTTGATAACTTTAGTGCCGACTGCTTTAATGTTATCAACCTTATCCTTTCCAGCCTGACCGAACTCTGATGAGAGTTCTTTCAAAGCATTCAATTTCTGTGGACATGGAAGACCGGATCCTTTATCAGCAAGGCACATTTTCTTGAGCACGGAATCGAACCAGTCGTGTATCTCCTGGCACTTGTGACGGAAATCGCTAATTATGGCTTGGTTGCCTTTCTCTCTCTCAAGTGCTTTAAGAATTGCCTGTTCTAGACTGTCAAGCTCTTCTTCCAGATTTATTTCGTCTTCAAGACCTAAAACACAAAATTATTCATTTAGAAATTTCTTTAACAGCGCTTTAAAACAATTGATTTACGAGTACCTATTGACCAGTTATAAATTACTTAATATAATCTTCAGAAGAGTATTACATAATATAATAATATACGAGTACTCTTTTAAAGAAAGCATCAAACAGAAATTGGTAACTATTATATTGGTATGCAATTATAAGACTAGATTGGAGATCTTTTATTAAATGTGTTATGTACATACCTTCTGTTGGAATTTCAGTAAGCATCCTGTTCCTCTTCTCCCCGAGAGACACTAAGGCATCGCTCATCGCAGCCATGTCCTGCTTGGCGGCTTCGGGCCTCAACTTGGATGGGTTGGAAAGCCAGTCCTTAGCCAGTGCGTTGTGGACTGCGATCCATTCCTGGATCTCTATCACTTGCTTCATAGCCTCCTCCATACCATGTACAGCATCGCCCAATGTTTCTAGATGGCTTTGGACCTATGAAGTGGTTTTATATGAGAATTAGCAAAGAATAAATAGTTTATTAATTAGAAGATGTTTTTATTTACCTAATGATGAAATAAACAACGATAATAGTACAAGTGATCGCGGATTAAATAAACAATATTTAGCTTTTTAATACTGTATCAATTTTTTCATCATTGTATGCACTCTTGTTACATAATCTTTTGTACTGTCAATTGAATTTTAACTGAATTCTAATTTAAATTTGCGAAATGTTGTTTTATTCTCGTTCCTGATTGATATTGTTCTAATATTTCTTACACCTTTATATTTTCTATAACTGGAATATTCCACGTTCATTTCTGAAAGGCCGAGTAAGGTAGCCAGAAGAACCCTTTGAATGTGAGTGTTGCAAATGTTGGTTAAATGTTTAGTATCTAAAACGCAAAAAACAAATCCATGCAAAGCCTCACCTTCGTCTCGAGAGCCCCGAGTTTCCTGCTGAACTCTGGCTTCTCGAGCGCTTGGATCAGCTCGTCGACGCGGGGCCGAGGCCCTGGCGCCGCCCCCAGCGCGCCCGCGTGGCTCTGGCGTGCGAGTGCGGGTTAGTTGCGTGTCAAAGTGCGTAAGTGTGCGTATACGTACGTGTATTATTCGGGATGATATTGTGACCATCGGTGATTGAATATCATACTGTGATATGATCTTGTTGTCTACGCAATTTCATACTGATTTTGATTGAAGAAAAACTTGTACGGATAAGTAAAAAAATCCCAAAAGGTATTGTTAATGAGTCGAGCCGACAAAACTACGTACAGACAATAATTTTAGTTAAATACCTATCTGTATACTTTGACATTTTGGCTCTAAAACCTATTATTTCGTTGTAAAAGTAAATCAATGATATCAACACGTTGCCCATTGCATTGTTCCCAACAGATATGACGTAGGTGCGGTGTTCTATATTTTAATCCCTTCCTATTATCCGTCATCTTAGTGTACATTCTTTTCTTGTTCACTGCATTCACTTCACTATGAACACAATATAAATATTAATACCGCCGAAGAAACGTTTTCAATTAAAACATAATTTATGAAAGTTTTCTTTCAAAATGGTCTGAAATTGTACGTTTTTTTTTAAATTTCATTCATTTTTCCATTCCGAAACTGATGTTTTTACCTTCAATTAGTAACTACATAAGAAAATAACTACGATCTAACATTTGACTAGAATAGTGACTGTATTATGACGTCACAATGACGTCACACTAAAACGAGTTTTGCTAACTCAACTGAACTAAGCGATGGTTATTTTTTATTGGTTCCTTTTCAGACTACCCGTAACTCAAACATTTTCAGTGGATTTCGTATATGAATGTAAAATGAAATATCTATACATCTAAGGTACCGCCCCGTCTGCGATATAATACACTGAAAAAAGGGCGCGAAAATGATGTCCTACATTTATACTCAAAACATTCATTAACACGGTAAAACTCATGAACAACATCAAAAAAACATATTTTTCATTATCATTGACATTTCTTTCTACAGTTCTGTGTTTAAATTGAAACTACGTCAAATCCATTTTAGAGAACCGATCTAATTTATAGGACGATATTTTACCATTATGGTGTACCACACCGCAGATGAAGCCGAACCATTCGAGTGTCGTGTGCTCTTGCATAGTGTAAATTGTGGTAACACCGTGCACTTGTAAATACAAACAGAATATCACACGATAAAACTGTGTTAATAAATATCACACGACACTAAACTAAACAGTGTATTTACATGTGTGAATCAGGACGATTTATTTGATCGTGTTACTCATTTGAACGAAACGAATCGTGTAAATGTTCCATAAATATTTAACTATGATTCATTAACTCACTGTGACTGTGAGATATTACAGTTACCGTACAAAAATGTAACAATATCGTGCTGATTTAATAAAAAGGAAAACTTTTATAAAAATAAATCGTATTGATTCATCCACAGACTGGCAACACATCACACTGTGATAAAAAAAAATTACGACGTATTTCATATTTGAATAATGAAATGGAACAAAATTAAAAACTAAAAGTGATTGAATAATCCAGAACACATTATGAATGTGTGCCCGCCTAGCCAGTGATACCAGGTGCAAAAAAATACATTGCCAACGAAAGCCCGTACGAATGTCATCGAACTAACTACACTATACTATCTACCACCGCCAATAACTATTTAAGGTATTATTGCAAAATCTTACGTTGCACACGTAATAAAAAAATAAATAAACTCGTTGGTTCTGTTCTTTTTCGGACCTGGCAAACTTAAAATTCGATTAAATCGTAAACAACAAACACTTATAATTAGTAAATTAAAAATATAAAACATGAATGAATACGTGTTAAAACAATAATACCTACTCGCTGAAATATTTAAACCAAATCGATTCGAAATCGATTATGCTAAGATTCTATAATCATCCGTTTGACTATTTATATGACTACTTATTGATATTTTCTCATTCAAAAATATACTAAAAAGTGGTCTTTATTCTAACCTACCCTAGGCTATGACAACCGTAATAGAATACTTTTAACGTACATATGTCGTAATATCGTTCTCCATGAATGAATATTAGTACAAGGATAAAACAAAAGACAACATCGAGAGTGAGAGTGTGAGCGCGCGTCAGTCCCCGAGGGAGATGAGCGGCGGGGAGGAGAGCACGGCGGCCGAGGCGCGCAGTACCTGGTCGATGAGGTCCTCTAGGCGCGCGCGCACCAGCAGCTCGCGCGGCGGCACCGGCAGCGGCGCCGAGTCCGCGGGCGACGCGGGCCGCGACACCGACGCCGCCGCGGCCGAGCACGCCGCCACCGCCGCCGACAGCCGCGCCTTCTCCGTCTGCAGCCGGTTGTGAAGCCCCTGCGAAACACCTTACCTATCTCATCTGCTTCTATAATTCGCATCGGTCAGAAAAAACAGACCTAATACAATAATAATTACACCTGCACTACAACTTACTACATTCACATCGATACAACTTCAGCACAATTTAACTTTTGATAAAAACGCGATGTGCGAAGTGCAGTGCCCGGCTAATATAAAATTAGGTATCTCGCCCTTACATTTATGACACAAGTATTCAATATCTGAGCTTAAGTGCTCGCTATAAATATGTATTAAACTATATGTCTAAAACTCGATCGATATGCTTTGCACGTCCAATTTAGAATAAATGTTTTTTAAATAGTACCGTTTTCTGTCTCTACCCACTTTAAATCACTAACAAGACGGAAATACTTATGTATATTGGATCGCCAACAAATATTTGCTAGTAACTTTAGACTACGTTTCTACTAGTATGTTCTGGCGTATCTGGGCCAGCACATATATCACACATTTCAAACGAAGTACATGAGTGTCGTTCATTTTATTTATATTTAACGCACATAGTATAATAATAAAGAACAGAATTCAACTCACCCTGGCTTTGTCGAGCAAGTCTCGACCATGCGAGAGACCATCCACGGGCACGTCCAGCTCTGTTATAGCCGGTTCACATTCGTCGAGATTGTTCAAGATGCTCTCGAGTGTGTCCTCATATTCCTTAAACTTAGCCAAGCCTTCTCTCAAACGGCGTTCGATTTGCAAGGCTGTGGCCAGTAAGCTCTTGTGGCTGTCATTCACATTCTTCAACTGCTTGCCAACGGTGTCGCGGATAGATGGCGCTGTTCCTTCATACCGTTCGATCTGTGCCCTACCCTTAGCTTCCAGTTCATCCAGCGTCGATCTGTATTTTTGAATATCGTCTAACAAGACAGCGTGCTGAGCTAGCTGTTCCTCAGTTTGCTCGCGATTAGCGATGTACAAGGAGTTGTGTGCCATGAGCTGGAAGGAAATTTGCAACAGCCATTTCTCAGTGTCTTGAAGCGATTGGTGGTACTGATTGTAGTCTTTAATCTCGGATTCCAATTCCGCCTTCTTGGCAGCGCATTTAGCTCTTAACGCGTCGCATTTTTTCTCTATTTTAGTAACAGATTCCCTAACCGCCGGTTTTCTGGACCAGGAGCTTAATTCAGCTGCTTCACACTTTAATCTATCCAACTCTGGACGTTTGTTATCAATTTCATCTTCAATGTGCTTGTATTTTTCCAAAAGCGTCTTCATCTCCCCTAATTCTCCGCCAGTTGGTGGGACTTTGTCCAGATTTTGTTCGGTATGCTTAATCCATTGGTTCAGCTTGTTCTTGGAATCTTCAAAGTCTTCCCACTTACCAATGGCTGCCTTAAGCTGAGCGGTTATAGAGTTAAGGTCGATCTTCAGCTGATCCCAGCTCTCTTGTAGGATCTTGACATCGTTACGCAAACCGTCTTGTTCTTCGGGTGGAGTATTATTCAAAGCCTTTTTAAAAGCTTCTTGCAAAACGAGGAGAAGATGGTGTCCTTCAGTCATGCGGTTACTGACAAGTTTAATTGTTTCTAGTTTATCTTTAGTTGTGTCCACATCACCGACTCCGATGGAATCCTGCACAGTACCGTGCGCCGTTTCCAACCACTGCTGTAACTCTTGCTTGGCCTTGATGAACTCCGTGTGATCCGACAAATTTTTCTCACCATTGGAAACTAAACCTTGAATCTTTGTCAATAGAGATGTATATTCAGTCTGAAGATTTACCGTCTTGTCACGGACCCAAGCGCAAGCACTGAGCTCCATTAGATTTTCGCATCTATCATTAAGCTCTTCCAAAACATGTTTATTAGCTAATGCTTGTGCCAATAAATCCTGAAATACAAATATATTATATGATAGAAAAAATTATTTTGTTCGCATAAGAAGAACTATATAGTACAATGGACGATTATAAAAATAGCAAACATAAGAATTAAAATAAAACTATTGCAATACTTACGCGACATTTGTCCAAATATTCAGGTGTGATCTTATCGACTTTCTGCACAGCATTCAGCTTTCCGTCGAACTCTTTCACCCACTTGCTCATTTTTTCCGAGGTTTCCAGGAAGTCCGACCAAGCCGCGAGGCACTTCTCTAGCAATTTCTTCGTATCCTTGCAAATTTGTTGTAGGTTTTCCCATTCTATCTTCAATTGCTTTATTTCTTGATTTATGCTGTCTTTCCCTTCGTTTCCTGTCGTTTCCAGCACAGCTTCGCTTAATTTTATTGCCTTTTTAAGTAATGCTTCTCCTTTCGGTAGAGATGATATAATTTTGTTGACACTCTTGAGTTTCTTCTGTACCTCCTCCTTCTCGCCGTGCGAGTCTGAACACTGTTGGATCTCGATCTTGCAATTGCGAATCCAATCGTAAAAGCTATCGTATGATTCTTTGTATTGAATATGCGAGTTGACGTAGTCTTCCAGTTTCTGTAATGATTTAAGTGTCGATATATGAGACTGTCGAATAGATATTGAATTTAATGACTTTTTGTTAAGAAATCACAATTGAATGATGAAAACGAATAGTATTTTCATTTTATATATTTTTTACAGTTCTACATAGTGCTCTCTAAAATATTGTGTAAAGTGTGCCACCCTGCATTTGGCCAACGTGCCCGATCTTGACAATTTTTATTTTGAACAAAGACCCGTATACAACATTGTTACGATAAAATGGTTGCTTTAATGGATAACTGATATGTGATATGAACTAATATACACTCACCGCAATCATTTCGCTAACTGTCTTCCTGATGTTATCATAGCGTTTTAGCGTATGTTCGATTTCTTTGGACTTTAACGAAGCGTCCTCTTGGAGCTTCTCATTCAGTTTTTTGACGAGATCGTTATGCGAGTCGATGTCCCTGTTGAAGGTCTTAAATTTCTCCAACTTTGCCTTCTTCTCTGAGAGGTCGTTGAGCAGAGAATCGTCCGATTGAATCTTTTGGTCAATGTCGTCGAGCCACTCGACAAGGAGCTTGTGGATCTGTAACGAAAACTCACATAAGTAATATAAAATATAATAATAATAATGGACCCATTTGTCATTCCGTTGCAGGAATATGGGTCTCCTCTCATATTGAGAGGGTTAAGGGTATAGTCTGCCACGCACGACAAGTGCGGTTCGGCAGAATTCACACACTTTAGAAATATATTTTTTTAAATTCTAAAGTGTGCCGGTTTCCTCACGATGTTTTCCTTCGCCGTTAGCAAGTGATATTTAAACTTAAAACGCACTATTGTAAAGAGGTGCGCATCATGGATTTAAACCCAGCACCCCCGGAGTGAGAGGCTGAATTCTTAACTACTAGGCTGTCACTGCTTTCGTAAGTAAGTAATATCTTGAGTAAACTTTATAGCATCAAGAGGACCAAATCTAAGCGGAGACCAGGCTGTGTAACCAGACTGCTTATAAATTACTCGTATAACTTTTAAACATATATTGATATACACCGATATGAAGGGAAGGGCTCGCCATTCGAATAGGTAAAAAACTAAAAATGAACTACCAACAGCCAATTATGGTGACGACGAAAAGTCACATGTTAATCATTGCTAACTCTTACCTTGGAAATATCATCAAATTGCGATGCTCTGTTTGTCAGCTTGTTTCTCACTTCTTGCAAGTCCGCTATCAGCTTATCGAACTCCTGCTTCAGATTATCCGTATCCTCTTGAATTTTAGCTGCGCCGGCCTGCTCCGTGTTCATTATCACTTTCTCCTTCAGCTCCAACAGATATCTCAACTTGTTCTGCCCCTGTTCTAAGGACTGGCGGAGAAGTTTGACCGTATTGAGCTTCCCGTTGACCTCTTGTAGTGTGTTTGGTATTTCAGCGCATTGGATAAGCTTCTCGCGCGTTCTGTCGAGCCAGTCTTGGCATTCTCCGTATAGGGCGTTGTGCTGTTGGTGTTCCTATGACAGCATAGAACGGAATTGTTAATCGGAAATTAACATTATAACAAGACTAGTTAATAATCCAAGATTACATTAGCTTTGTTAGACTGCCTCGTTGGTCATGTGGTTGCAAGCGCGACTGCCGATCAAATCCCGGCTCGGGTGCTACTATATTTTTCTAATTTAGAACTTCTAGTAGTGACTCGGAGTTTGCAATTGTGCCCGGTGTATGGCAATAGGCTCACCACCTATTCCATGGGACCTAAACGTAACTAGTGAAACTTGGGAGTGCACCACACTCCTCTGCCTATCCCTTCGGAGATTACAGGCATGATGTTACTTTTTTTGTAAATTGTACTATATTTATTTTGTACTACATCGCTTTAATAAATATGGTGCCTAACAGTTCTCAGGCTCCTCGGTTTACTAAAGGCATTAACAGAACACAAAACATTATCTATACAAAAACTAGTGACCTACTAATCCACGGAAAATAGAAATCTATTTCTACAGATCATAATGACATCAACCAGATACTCTCAAACGGTAAAGCTAAACAGCTATAATTGCATATAATTGATTGACACAATAATATATATATATATAATATAATTGATTAAAACATTTGAACCGAAGTCACTTTCATACCGAACCACAGAGCCCAGTATTTTTGGGTGAAGCCTATATCCAGTAAAAAACCGATGTCGGTTAATAGGGCAATGAAATCCTTTTAGAATGAAACTAACCTGGTAATGCAATTCCAGCCGTTTCATCACCTCCTTGGCAAGCGACAGCAGGGCGTTATACTTGGTAGTGAGCTGCGTGATGCCATTGGACACACGCGTGTCCGCGCATGTCTCTAGTAGCGTCTGTGCACGGACATTGAGCTTGTCAAGCTCCGCTTGCCAGTCGAATAAAGTTTGGAGGTGGCCCTGGTGACAAAGAATAGCATAAGAGAAGCAGTCATTGGGTACGATTGTACCATTTTAATCCGTAACGAAAAAGAAGCAGTAAGGAACGCATAGTATTGTAGAGAATAGATAATAAGTTGTTGTTTTTTTATTATTCCAAAAAAAACTAATGGTTCTTTACGTGCCCTTAAATCTTGCATACATGAAAATTTTTTTTACTTACCTACATCAGACTTGAATTGTCAAACAGTTTCATATTATCCAATTATTTATATCGTATTTTACTATATTTCCACACCCCCCATTTAACTATAGTAGTTTCAATCCCCGTACCATTCCCCCCCCCCCCCCCCCCCCCCCCCTCCTCCCATCTACTCACCAACCCACCCCTCCCTCGTCCAC
>DWJK01002440.1:0-14639 GCA_018248815.1 Croniades pieria auraria
TTTAAAATGATACATTTATATTCTCAAACCAGATGCTCTATGAGGTCGACAGAGAGCACCAAGTATCAAATATCCTTAGACACTATTCTCACTAATTCAGGCTTCAAGTGAGGCGACAAGACATCCAATTACACTTTAATAGCATATTGATTAACTCCAACAACTAATGGACGCATTTGTATAAAAAGAAAAAATAAACATTTGTTCAAATCCAACATGCAAATGTGGACATATATATATTTTTTGTATACAAATTTACATGTTAGTTAATGAAGGTAGAACTCCATGTCTTATTAAAAAGTCTTAATGCCTCACATCAACTCTACCTTAGTGGGAATTGAGTGTTATATACCATATGTGCTCCTTCTGTTTCTTTATGTTTCACACACACTAGAGATTTGAGTCCTCCAACAGACAGTAATTTTTTTTTCAATTTGTTTGAGATACTCACCTATAACATTCTCATGGTTCATATGTTTCAACATTCTCAGTTCTCTGTAAGTTCTCTTGGCATGAACTGCAGACTGGAACGGCCTTGCCAATTTCTTAATTGCCACTTTCATGTCATGCAGAGTATCTATAGCCGAACTGCAAATAAATTATACAGATAAAAGTACAGTTTTGTCAAGGGTTTAAACACAAAAGTGAGCATAACCAAACAGCAGTTTATTATAAGGAAAAACTTTATATTAAATGTTGACTTTCATTATACAATGCAAATCACCCATAAAAATGAATGGGACTGTGATTGTAGGCAGCTGGAATCCAATTGAACATTAAAATTAACAAAAAATAGTATATAATTCCATAACTTAAATGTAATTGATGCAATGGGGGAGTGTACTGCACTCCTCAGCCTACCCCTTTGAGGACTATAGGTGTGAAGTTACATAACAATTTTTTTTACAGATAGGAACACTTATTGTTCTCACTTGACCACAAGTGAGCAATGCTTGTTATAATAAACTTTTAAATTACCATTGGGTCTAAAGTTATATATTTACATGCTTTAAAAGCCAGTTGGAGCAGTATATCTCAGTAGTTGAAATATAATTATAATAATGCTTTGTAATTGATGTAGGAAAACTATCATTCCAATTAAATTCCAGGCTTTGACCCAAGGCGATAAGAGACTTGGATTTAGCAGTATTTACCTTTCTCAGTAGGTTGCAATAAGAACTGTCTCTATTACAAAAAAATTCCATTTTCTCTTATGAAATCCTAACTTTAAATGATTCATAAAACAATCTTGTGATAGTATTTGGTGTTATCTAAACACTCATTTTACCGTGCAACAACCCATGGGCTTAGGTAAAAATAAACTTTGTAACATATATGTGATAGTCTCAAACAGAAACGTATTATAATTATATGTAGTTTTTCCTGGAATTTCTTCATTACTTTATCAGTATTTACCTGGTTTTTTCTTATTTTTTTAAGTTTAATGCAAAATCCAATACAATGGTGCATATGATGTAGAGGACATGTTAAACAGTATAACTAATTTGGTTGATAAACCATAACAGTGAGATTTGGAACATCGTACATAGCATCTGTGGTGTGGATAACTCTGCAGTTGTTTTGTTGTAGTTTAGAAAAAAAATTCTATAGTAAATCATATTCACACATTTATAATCATAGAAAGAGCTTTGCCAGAATCCAGTCATAGATGGATGGCTCTACCAACTATTAATACCAAAATTAAAGTCTGAAAATTCCTAAGCAGTTGCTAATCAAATGTCAAATGTTTAAACGTGCCAAGCCAACCTGACTGCCTGAGTATATGGAACGAAAGTAGATCTTAATTAAATTAACATAAGGATTTAAATAGGTGACTCTCGAAGTGCAATAAGTTCTTACGAACGCCAACACTAAGTTTAAATAGCTCAGTAACAAAAAAATAATCAGCAATAGTGAGTTAGACCCTAAAGAAAACCAGTTCCACCCACACATTTTCTAACTGGAGTGGGACATATGTTGCAAATTCCAGAGGTATTAGAAGACGAATTGATAACCGTTTTAAACATCTATTAAAAATAAATATTGGCTCAGTGCCTAAAACTTTTCACAAAAAATACGTACCAAACTTGACCGTAAGCACCAGAACCCACAGGTGTAAGCATTTGATATCTTTCAGGTACAATCCATTCTGTTTTAGTTATTTCCACTGTATGAAAACGAGGCATTTTGCTTTCTCGGTTACTTTTCACTATGTTTCTTTGTTATATTGCTAAAATATTAGCAATTTATAAACAGTGTAATGTATTATCTATACACAAAACTAAAAAATCAAGATGGAATTTATCTCTTCAAAATGTCAAAGTTGACAGCATGCACAGACATTAACACTACATATGGAGACAGCGAAGGAAAACATTACCAATAATAAATTGGTGTTATTGCAAGAATGCATAAATTATGAGTAAGTATGTTGATGTGGAAGAAGATTGCGATATTCTGCCGTAAAAATTTAATTAAATTGTCTATTATAAAGTTAATGTATACGGCGATTTTTACCATGGAAAAAAATATGTATTTGACATTTGCAAGTTGACAATCGTAAATGTCATATGAAGCAGGCTGTCCGACAGCTGTGCAAGTATTTTGCAAAAACAAAGCTGCATCAATTTCATAATATATTCAGGTGCTAAAAATACTAAATATGGCGCAGACGGCAGGAGTGAAGCCTATGACCATTGCTGGACGGGTGGCATCTGAAAGAGAAAGATGTCTCGGAATGACTGACGCTGAGAGAGCCTGGCGCAAGCAGTGGTTACAAGACCAAATATTGGCTTCCAATGAGCCTGTGCACGTCGAGGAATATTGGAGAGAACGTACTAATCCTATTCGTCGATTTTATCGTAAACCTCTTGATGTGATTTACAATGGTCTAGCACCAATGCTGGTAAGGTTACATAACAACAACCTAACATAATGTGTAACAGTGTTACAAGTTTTCTTTGAATCAGAGAAATTAATGCAAGTATTTAAATTTATAGGGCCAACAGCGTGCTATAGACTATAGATGGATAACTGGCAAGTTATTCCTGACCGGTTTTGGTATACTGTGCGCTCATTACTACTTTAAATATCACGGAAACGTAAGTTTTTGTATTCTACCTCTTAACATACATATTTCAGACAGTTATCTATAATTTAATTATTGAATGTTTTTTTTTGTGTAGAATTGGACTAGGAAAGGAGGTTGGAGAATTCAAAGAACTAAGCCAAAGGTGTTGCCTGGACAGCCTGGTTTTCCTTATAAATCCGAGCGCACTAAGGACTCCGATTATGCTGATAGAGGCTTCAAGTCCTCTCCTATTTAAGTAAAATGCCTCTCCTGTTACATATGTAATATAGATGTTCAAATAATAGTGAATATAATTATTATTGACTTTTATTTTAAATCAAAGCTGTATTTCATTGTTCAATTATTGAACTGCAATGGGATTTGATGAACTTTTTATTACCTACAAAAACATTCAATTATTTCCTAATGAATAAAAATTATAAACATCATCATCATCATCATCATTGTCAGTCTCTCGATGTCCACTGCTGGACATAGGCGTCCCCTAATCGGCACCATTCCAGCTGGTCCTAAGCCTTAAAAAGCCAGCAGTGACAAAATCTGAAATGGTGAAATTTGTAGACGAACCAAGGTCACCAACATAACTCTCAAATGTAGCAAGTTGAAGTGGCAAATCACATTGCTACATTGACCAATAACCGGAGGGGAAGAAAGGTAATCGAGTGGCACCCACATCTCGGTAAAAAGAGCATAGGTCATCCTCCTACCAGATGGTGTGATGACCTGAAGAACAAAGCAGAAAGTATAAACAAAGTGTAAATTCTTGGTAGATAACAAATATAACACTGGAACCTTTTTTACTGATAAGTTAAACTCCAAGAAAGGCACATCCTTTCTTAGAGTTCTACTTTAACTATTCTACTTCCCCCAAAATAATGTAGTATTTTTACTTACATAAAATGGACAGAGTGAAAGTGATTTACATGTTCTAATATTTATAAAGATAGGTTATCAAAAAGTTATTTTCATAGAGTATAAAAATAAGTCTAGTTCCAGTCAAAAATGTTCAATTTTATGTACAAACAGTAAAGTATTTTATTAAAACAGCTTGCAGTCAAAATATCTACTGATGCATCAGCATTCAAACTTTCCTTAAAATATGGTTTTTGTTCCATTTAATGTAACATCACACCTGTACTCCCTGAAGGGGTAGATTGAGATGTGTAGGAGTTAAAATGATAATATATTAACCCTTAGCGCTCCGTTGGCTCCGCTATGGAGCCATCCGTCATATGTTCCGTAAAACGTGTAGAGCGCTAAGGGTTAATAATTATAGAAAACTATAAAAATTCAATATAGGCTAAAATCATATAAAAATATTTAATGAATCTGAACTGTTCAAATAAAAATGTGCAACATATCAACATACAAACCCAAAAAACCATTTTAAAAAGGAATTATTTATAATGAAATAAACAATTATATTTTAAGCAAAATGTATTCCATCTGAATTGAAAGCATGTAATAGCTTCATGAAATCATCACAGTCCATAGTTCTTGCCCTCATCTGGTCAGCTTCAGCTGCAACCAATATGTCTTGTATTTTTTGTTTAATGTCAAAATCTTCTGGTATTTCCTGAAAACCAAGCAAATTTCTCACAAAGTTATACTTATGCTAATTTAGTTGGTCTTCTAGAAACATTTTAACACTAGATATGACCATCACTGTGAAGCATCATGATGGAAATGTGATAGTGGCCACCTCAAGTCCCATTGAATAGGTGGTGAGCATATTGCCATACACCGGGCACAATTACAGACTCAGAGTCACTACTAGAATTTTTAAATTAGGAAAATCCAATAGTACCCAACTCGAGATTTGAACCCAGGACCTCCTGACCAGCAATAAAAACAGGAACAACAGTATAGTATGTTAGTTTCATTAGTGTTAGTTATTAGTCAAATACCTTATTGTATAATGAACAGTGCACCCGATAATTCTTCTCCAGAACAGCCATTGTTGTGCTGTGTTTAAATGCAGCCGAGAGTGTTTTGTTTTTCCTAACAAATGCTATTCTAGTGAGACCGTCCCATTCAACGAAATTTATAGGCGGTGGTGGGTTTCTTGGCTCTATCCTCACCACACTCGATTCAACTTTTGGTGGTGGCCTGAAATTATTTTTGCCTACCTGTAAAATGATATATTACTAACATTAGGAATGTGAATTGCAATGTTCTACAAACTTGTTTATTTGAAAAAAATGTCTAACACAAATGAATTACATTAACTACATTGTAAACATATATCATAAAACAATTTCATAAAAGTGTACAAATTTTGGAAAAAAAATTTGAAAATTTAACTATTTTTAAGGTAGATATAAATTAAACACAAAATAATAAAAAATACCTTCATTAACATATCAACACGGGCTAATAACTGTGTGTTTATTGACAATCTGCAGTACAATTTGTCACCAGGCTTTGCTATAAGACGCTGTGCAAATTCTCTCTGAAACATCAACACTGCACACCTAAAGAACGGTCTGTGTAGTAACAATTTGAAAACTAAAGGAGAACTAATTTGATATGGTATATTAGCGACGCAAATGTCAAAGAATGGTAATTCAGTTTTCAAAACATCTCCAACTAGAATTTGCAATTTTGATTGATACGGTGTGCCTTGGACTCTCTTCTGAAGTTCGGCGACTAATCTGGAATGAGAGATAATAGAATCAAAAAATTAACTTATATTCATAGACTATCTTGCATGGTCTCTACACTCATATGATCTTAGGAATTATTTGTTTTTAAAAATAAATATAAAGCCACCAATCTGAACCAACTGGATAGAACATTACCATTTATATTTAAATAACAGATTCTTTAATAAGTTAAGTACATATATATTTCAGTTGTAGATTTTGAGTTTTACAACAACATTGAAACATATTTATTACTTGATACTTATATAAATAGCAGAGTAAAGACAAGTTACCTTGTATCAATTTCACAAGCCACAACTTTTTTCACTCTATCAAGGAGCTTGACGGTCATGTTGCCAGTACCTGGACCAATCTCGAGAGCAACATCAGTAGGCCGTAAACCAGCTTTATCCAACATAGAAGTTATTATAAGTGGATTTTTGAGGATGTGCTGACCAAAGTCCTTGTTAAATTGAATTCCTGAAAATTAATTAATATAATATTCAGTATATTTCGTTTGTTTTGGAACAGTCCTAAAATTTCCCAAGTCAGATTTCAAAGCATGTCTATATAACCTCAGAGTCAAATTACCTTGCTTGGCTACGTCATTGTGTATTCTAGATTTCTTTTCTGCTTTTACCTTAGGCATTTTTGAAATTGATGAAAATACAGGGAATAATTAGAATATATTGTACCAATAATACCATTCAATTAAACATAAAACTGCACTGTTTGACAAACATCATTGTCTTTTGTGTCAACGTTACTTAATTTTACTGTCATTGGTATTTTTAATCTAGTATTCTTTACTTTAACGGCTAGTCAGTATTTCCAAGTAAAACATAAGAATTACCGTTACAGCACTTTCTATTGTTTATTTTCTATAACTTGGTTCAAATTTAATAAATAGAAGATTATGTTGTGAAGGATAAAATATTGTAAAAAATTCAGGTAGATCATAAGGTACACTCTATGAAAACACTATTATTTATAATCTGGCAATTCTGAATCGTCAAATTTTGGCATGGTTGATCTTTACGGGACCGAGTGAAATAAAACCGTTTTGTTAGAATTATTATGAAAATGGAGTGGAAACCCGAACAAGAAGGATTAAGACAAATTTTAACGCTTCTCAAGGAGTCACAATCACCAGATACTGCTACTCAGCGAGCAGTTCAACAAGTATCCTTTTCATAGTTTTCACGTCGATGCTCTTTATCGGCGTGAATGTTTTTTGTATATTACATTTGTGTAGTCCATAATTAATGTAATTTAATTGCTTACTTATCTTGCTTTTAACTGTAATTCATTCAAATATATATAGGCGTGTGATAGGCATCTTCTCCACGCTTACGATAAAATCGATTTTTCCGACATGACATACATTGACAGCTTTCGGTTAATTATATTTTCCATAACAATCTAATATCAGAAATTGGAAGAATTGAACAAATATCCCGATTTCAACAATTACTTGATTTTTGTTTTGACTAAACTGGTAACTGAAGAGGAGCCAACAAGGTCCTTGAGCGGATTAATTTTAAAAAACAATGTAAAAGCACATTATAATAGCTTTTTGCCGGAGGTGGCAGAGTTTATAAAGCGGGAATGTCTATCTGCTGTCGGGGACCCGTCACCGCTGATCCGCGCTACCGTGGGCATAATCATAACAACAATAGCTAGCAAGGGGGAGCTGACCTCTTGGCCAGAGCTACTACCTGCTCTATGTCAAATGCTTGACTCCCAAGACTACAATGTTTGCGAGGTACATGCCATTTTAAAATCACTTATATATATCAGTGCCATACAATTCATAAATGGTCTTTAATTTTTAGGGAGCATTTGGAGCACTACAGAAGATTTGTGAAGACACAGCAGAGTTACTTGACAGTGATGCGTTGAACAGACCACTGAATGTTTTAATTCCTAAATTCCTACAGTTCTTTCGCCACTCATCACCGAAAATCAGATGTCATGCGATTGCATGCGTAAATTATTTTATTATGGGAAGAACACAAGCACTAATGTTGCATATAGATGCATTTATTGAGGTTTGTTAGTTCAGTTCATAGTTAAAAATTCCTGATTAGGTATTTAGGTTTAAAGTACTATTTAACATGAATGCTATTTTTCTAGAATCTTTTCCATCTAGCGGCAGATGAGGACCCAGATGTGAGGAAAAATGTTTGCCATGCATTGGTTTTGCTGCTGGAGGTCCGACTGGACAGACTCATTCCACATTTACCAAATATTATTGAGGTAATAAACATATTTAATATTTGTAACATTTATTGAAATTATTTTCCTTGCATTATATGTATGTTCTTTTATTTGCAGTATATGTTGGTCCGCACACAAGATCCGGAGGAGGGAGTGGCATTAGAGGCTTGTGAGTTCTGGCTGTCACTCGCTGAACAGAATGTTTGTCGTGAGGTATAAACATCGGCATTATTTTAATTTTCATTGCTTACATAAAGCTAATGACTCATAATTGGGCTCGGAAATATCAGATAAGGAAAACATGAATTTATTTGACTTGATTGAAGCCTGATCAAGTTTTGATTTAATGTATCTATGTCGTGGCCAGTTTTAATTTTTGTTTACTATAATACTAGTGGACCCGGCAGATATTGTCTTGCCCTGAAAAGCAGTTTACAGTAAATATGTTTATTTAAATTAAAAACTAAACTTTCATTTTGTGATTTCATAATTACTTTTTGCGAATCCACATTAGTGTCAAAAAAAAGAAGCACTCAAAATTATGTAACATTGTCAATTGTTCAGCAAATTAAATTTGGTGACACCGACTACAGCGCCACCTACCGGACCCTTTCGTGAATTCAAGCTTTGCAGGGACCCACTCGCAAGTACACAAATATGTCAATAAAATGGTTCTGTGAGATACAAATAGCAGCGCCACCTACCGGGTCTAACAAACGCGCCATCTACTTTGTTATCTAATTTGAGTAGGAATGTTACCAACAAATTGGCTAACATCGCCATCTGTTGAAAACCTATAAAATTAATCAATATTGTAATGATGTGTTATATAAAAAAAAGACAGAAAAAAATCGCGTTCATTAATCGAAATAAAATATAGCCTATATTTTAAGTTGGACAAAGTTACATATCTATGCGAAATTTCATTAAAATTGGTCTAGTAGTTTCGGAGATTTTTATACATAAAGACTAACTTTTACTGTATTATAGATTTAACTTGTTCCTTAGCCTCATCAACACGTGGCCGGCTATGCTAGTGTGACATTAAATAAATTGTAGCTTATAAAACATTTGTACATTTAACATAGCCATCTATTGGATACTCATTCAATCCAGCCGACTGATTACCTTACACCGCCATCTGTTACAATCTTACGGAACTAACAGATAATGAATTCAATTCGCAATAAAAAAAAATATGTTTATAAATTGAGATTTAAACTATCCTATCTTTCAAGTTGGATCCAATTGCACAAAGTGTGCAAAATTTGATTAAAATCGGTTCTGTAGTTTAGGAGTCCATCGCGGACAAACAACTTGATACGTAATTTATATATATAAAGATAAAGATTTTAAGGTAAATCTTGTGGAAAATACTATAATTTATATTAGTCGTACATTTATTTTATTATTAGTGTTGTAAATTTATTGTAAGGTATAAATACTTAAAAATAAATATATCTGAATTTTTATGGTAATAGGCCTCCCCCAATTTCATGGTGGGATATATATCTGGTAAATTGTGAGAGCTTACTACACTCCTCTGCCTATCTCTTCAGGGAAATACCGGTGTTATATTATGTTCCACATAAATAACAGTGGTAGACAAGTAGTAGTGCATTAGTGGCTTTGAATATAACATATAACAAACTTCTACTGGTATTGAATGTTTATTTTCACCATTTATCAAGATTCTGTACATAGATAGAGTGAATGCATACTTTTTATTAATTTTGTTTTCATCCTCATACATTTATGTGATTCACTAATTGTCTTCATAGTCTATATATTAGCTTTATTTTATATGCGTTACTATTAATCACACTACTTGATAATATCATATGAACAAGGTTTTTAGAAGTGGAAGTGTCCACTTGGCAAGTCTAGCCATAATATTGTTACATCAGAAGACCTTGAGTTGATTATTTGAACTATTACTTTAGTTTAAACTGTCCCTTTAAGGTTATTTATAGTTATAAATGTTACCATATGGCTTTAACAATATCATAATATTGTTTGTATTGGGTTTAATTGACAAGCGTTTTAATGGGATTGTCTACAGGTTCTCGGGCCGCGACTGCCTGCGTTGTTGCCTGTGCTGGTGCGCGGTATGCGCTACTCGGAGATGGACGTGATTCTGCTGCGCGGCGACCGCGACGACGACGCGGACGACGCGGAGCCCGACCGCGAGTCCGATATCCGCCCGCGATTCCACAAGCCTCGCTCTCATACCATCAAACATAACGGTGAGTGCCATAAAATGACAGGATTTTGTCCTAATTTAACCTTTTTATAGTTCATAAACTAACGATTATATCATCGAGAATATCAGGGATGGTAATTTTGATAGATTTCAATAGTTTTAAAAATGTTAGCCTATGCGGCTTGTTATTGAAGTGATTTGAATTTTAATATTAGCGGGCGGAGGCGACAGCAACATGTCAGGCGGTGGCGATTCAGACGACGAGGAGGACGGCGGTGGTGATGCGGACGATGGTTCGTTGTCAGACTGGAACCTCCGCAAGTGCAGCGCCGCAGCTCTCGATGTGCTCGCCAACGTGTTCGGTGCCGACCTGCTGCCCGTGCTCTTCCCAATTCTCAAAGAGACACTATTCCACGAGGATTGGGTCATAAAAGTATGTCTTATTTTTAGTTAAACCTGCCTAAGGTTGTTCGCAAACCTTTTTTTGGCTAACTCCTTTAAATTGTTTTTAAAATAGCTATGTAATACTTTTGTAAAGGGAACCCTTCTATTTGTTTTGATCGGAAAAATATGCACTTTTCATGGAAATTCTTAATATATCTTCAACTAAATATCAAACATTTCTAATATGTAAATATTACAGTAAAATTATTGAACGCAATTCGTTTATTGTAGGAGAGTGGAATATTAGCGCTGGGAGCGGTGGCGGACGGCTGTATGGGTGGGATGGTACCGCACCTGCCCGACCTGGTCCCGTACTTAGTGTCGTGTTTGGCGGAGCGGAAAGCACTAGTGCGTGCGATCACCTGCTGGACACTCTCGCGCTATTCTCACTGGATCGTCTCACAGTCCCACGACCTCTACCTCCGCCCAGTCATGACTGAGGTGAGTTTTATCATATACATTATTAAAGAAAAATATCTGCACACACAGCTTAAAAATGTATATCTAATGTCATATTCATTGCTTAGTGCTCGTATCAATTGTATGTAAAGCCCGCTTTAGCAGCATTCACTTATCAAATATTACTATGAAAATACTAGTTATTACTTGTTACCTATTGCTCTTATACTAAATCCAAGCATTAAGAATGTTTCATTTACTCCTTTCTTTATTTGCAGCTATTAAAACGAGTCCTAGACAACAACAAACGCGTACAAGAAGCAGCCTGTTCTGCTTTCGCCACTCTTGAGGAAGAAGCTTGCACGGAACTTGTACCCTATCTTGGTCACATTCTTCAAACACTTGTCTATGCATTTAGCAGATATCAACACAAAAATTTACTCATCCTGTATGACGCGATTGGCACACTTGCTGATTCAGTAGGCCACCATCTAAACAAGCCGGAGTACATCAATTTATTGATGCCTCCGCTTATCACCAAATGGAATGTTTTGAAGGACGAAGATAAGGATCTATTTCCACTACTTGAGGTTTGTAATGTTTTATCTTTAATGAGCATGTTTTATTTTACTGACTACAATCATGTTAAGTCGGGAATTTGTTTAATATGATGTAATAAGAAAGTACATCATGAACCTTATCAAATTTTCCTTCTGGATAGCTAACCCTTCAAATTCTTACCTATTAAATAAAATTTCTGTTTGCTATATTAGTTTAAATTTTTTTTATATATTGTTTTTACAGTGTCTATCTTCAGTAGCCACAGCACTTCAATCGGGATTTTTACCATATTGTGAACCAGTATTCAGGAGATGTGTGTCACTTATTGAACAAACACTCAATCAAAATATTGTGAGTATTATTCTTAATTACTTACGCCTAATGCATTCTTTTCATCCATATTTGGCGCCATTAAAATTTTCAATTACCGTCAATGTTAAATGTATCATATGTAGCATATTAAATTTATTACGAGATTAACAGACTCATAATGATTCAACTTAAATCATATATTTTGTGTGTGTAGGCAAATACACAGAGTCCAGAGCAATTTGAAGCACCAGACAAGGATTTTATGATCGTTGCCCTAGATCTGTTGAGTGGTCTGGCAGAGGGACTTGATGGACATATAGACCACCTGGTACACAATTCAAATCTCATGCAGCTGCTGTATCAGTGCATGCAGGATCCCATGCCCGAGGTATACCTTGTATGTAGATCGCTTTACTTACACTGGGGGTGCCTAGGGTCTCTATATGTCTGTTAGTATGTGGAGTAACATAAATGTTCAATATATCTTTATTTATTTATTTTTACATCACAATAAAATTTTATCATTTTATTTTATTTACACTTATATGTTGAAGTATAGTTTATTTAATTATTTATGTAGAACTAACTCTAAATTTGTAATATAATCATACCACAATAATTATGTGCCATATATAATATGTAATGTACCATAATGCACCAAATATTTAACAAAATTGCTAATAGTTTATTTATAATTCTGTGCTTAATCAGCCTATAAACTAACTCTTCTCACCTATAGTATATTTCCAAATGCACCATATAACAATATTATAATATATAAATATAAAAATATGTGTAATATATTATCTCCATTAAGTACTAACACAATTGGGTAAAGGGAATTTCATATGTTTCACATTGAACAATTGACTTGACTAGTGGTTTTGATATGAAATAGGTACGCCAATCGTCATTCGCGCTACTAGGGGATCTAACGAAGGCATGCTTCCAACATGTCCATCCGTACATCCCTGAGTTCTTGCCCATCCTAGGAATGAACCTCAATCCTGAGCTCATTTCTGTCTGCAACAACGCCACCTGGGCCATCGGCGAAATTAGCATTAAATTAGGTAAGTAAAATATTTTCCATTTAAAAATTTTAAGTAGTCCTTTTTGATTCTATGTTTTTTGTCTTTAGTGAAGTATATATCAATCTCTCAATGTGTGCGCAGAGAGCATGCACATTTAATTTAAAAGTTTGATATGTTTTTAACACTTGCATATTTCTTTATGTTTATGTCTATATATGTTTGTTTATGGACTGTCACCTTTGTGAAAATCTAATTATGTTTTCACCTGTAGAGGTATGAGCCCTATAAAAACATTTATTTTCTTAAAATTTGATAAAATCACTTCTTGTAAGAAATAAGTAGATAACTTGAAGGAAAGAAATAAATAGATAACTCTAAAATACCTGGATCTAGCCCTATAGGAGTGCCACAATGTTTAAATGTTAATATATTTTCTACACAAGTTAAGCCATGAACAATAACAGTTGGAAGAGATATAAATTATAATGAACGAAGCTTCACAATGTCTCAACAGACACTGAGATTAGTCTTTCCAAAGATTTGCACAGACAGCTAAATTTATCTTTTATAAATCAGTTAATAAATGGAACTGATATTTTTGCTGAGACTATAATGAGAGTAAAAAACTTAAGATGTATTATTATTCTTGGATATATTTAATATCTGATACAAATTTATCTAAGTTATTCACTTTTTACTAAAGACTCTTAGGCAGTGTTACATGCATGACATAACATTCAAAAGTCTAACTGCTGATATTGCATTTTATAAATTACAACTATTGTGATTTTAACTTGCTGATGTATTAATTATGTTGTTAGAATGCTTTTGGATCTGAACCAGTAAAAATTGAAGACATCATTGTATTTTTGTTATGCTCTAATGATCTTTAGACAATTCCCATTAATTTAGTTTAGCCTCAAGGCTTATTATTTCAAGACATATCCTCATATGATTTGTTATTTTCATTGCAGCAATATCTGTTTTGTTTCTAATGTGTATTAAAGAGACAACCAAATGTATAGGTACTAGATAAGTCTGAACAGTTCTTGGCCAGTATTATTTTATCATAGATTGATAGATATGTTGTTTGATTGAAGTGTAACATTTCCAATTTTTTTTATGCATATACAATATTCCAAAACGAAATTGTTAGTAATTTAAAATAACCGAACAGACAAAACAACAAAAATTTTCACTTTCAGGGCCAGAAACTTCTAAGTACATACCACTTGTATTAAACCATTTAGTGGATATTATCAACAGGCCGAATACTCCTAAAACACTACTCGAGAACACAGGTAAGTGATTATTGCTTGATGTTGTTAGACAATACATTGACATACTTGGTTACAAAAGACTTGTAAATGATTAACATTTCAAATTGAATAATGTTCATATTATTTGCTAGTACATTTTCTGTAAGAAATATTTTTGGTGGCAGTCATGTTATTCTGTGTATTATACCATGTATTTGTATTACCCCTTCACTGCTTCATATATGTTTACCACTTTTCATCATAATTAACTTTTTTTTTCTTTTATTTTTTTATCTACCCTCAGTGGTACTTGCCATGATCCAGGTTATATATAACAAAATATTATTACAGGACTAATTACTTAATCCCTAATTTAAATTAGTTTTTAATTAATAATTTCTAATGTAATAAACTATACATTTGCAGCATTAACATACTTATATAAGTATATATGTAAGTTTGTAGTAGTATATG
>DWJK01002441.1:0-14638 GCA_018248815.1 Croniades pieria auraria
TGGATTTTTTAAATTTAGAATGTCTAGTAGTGTCTCGAAGTCTGCAATTGTGCCCAGTGTACGGCAATAGGCTCACCACCTATTCCATGGAACTTTAACGTAACTGGTGAAACGTGGGAGCGTACTACACTCCTCTGCCTACCTCTTCGGGGATTACAGGCGTGATGTTACGCTTTTTTTTATAATAGTAAAATATAATAACTCGGTTCATTATGATCATACCTACACAAAGTAAAATATATAAACATGACAAAATACATACATTTATGTTACGTAATGTAACTACCACACACACCTCATTACCGACATATATACACATATATGACTAAAAAATATAAATATATATTGATATATATACTAAACATATACTTATAATACATACCTCATTTAAAATTATGGTAGTAATCATAGCAACATTGCTCTGCAAATAGTGTTGCGAACGAGCATAATGTTGGAGCTTTGCGAATGTTTTCGGGTAATGCGTTCCGTAGCAGTACAGCCCCAACAGTGAAGGAGTATTGGAAAAAACTAGTCTTATGTGGTGGAATACCAGCTTTAAATTTTTTTGACGATCGAAGTATCCAGTTGTGAGTTTCGCAGATGTATTGAAAAGATTCCTTTAGATACGACGGAGACGATGTCTTATTCAGTATTGAATAAAGAACAAAAGGAATTCTAGAGTGACGCCTGTTTTGAATAGACAGCCATTTGAGCTTGCGACGATATTCAGAGATGTGATCATATTTAAGAAGTCGAGTGGTTACGAGCGCGACTGCCGATCGGGTCCTGGGTTCAAATCCCCCGTCGGGTATTGGAGTTTTCTAATTTAGAATTTCTAGTAGTGACTCGAAGTCTGGATCTGTTCTCGACGTATGGCAATAGGCTCACGACCTATTCCAAGAGACTCAAATGTAACGGGTGAAACGTGGAAGTGTACTCCTCTGCCTACTCCTTCGGGGATTACAGGCGAGTAGTTATGTTTTTTTTATTTAAATTTTATGCATATTCCCTATTATGTTGATAGTGATATCGCATATTGGTGTCCGACCAATTATTACGATTTTGAATTGAAGAGATTGGATATACAAAAAAGTATTCGCACGCTTCAATTTGTCCATATCACCGCATAAAACCATTAACTTATACCAACAGAATACCACTATTTTGAAAAATTAAAAAAAGTACTTGAAATATCTTCATTCGTTAACAAAGTACGACATATTTCCGAGCGCAAAGACTAAGGCATTATCTTTTCAAATCCTAACTGGGTCCAGACTCACCCAGTAGTTCCGACTTATGCAAACTTCCTGATAATAGAAAGAAAAGCTGTCTTTTGTTCCTTTTACCAGATTTAGCTTCTGCGACTCGTGTAAAGACAGAATTTTTCGCGCTGTTGAATATAAAGTTAAAAAAGATTCGTCTAATGTTACTTTTTCTGCCGTTTAGAAACTTCCCAAAACCACGAATACAATAGGAGACTGATGACTGTAAAAGAAGCACATAATTTCTGTAAATATAAATATGTACTCAATGTTTTCTGCCTATCCCGTAAGGGCTGGGTTTGATTATGTAATACTAATAGAATTGACCGAGAACATGTACCTGGGTTCAGCAGAATACGAGAATGTGGAAGGACAGGCAGTTTTGACTCTCCCATGGTAAACTGTAGCCCTAATTTATTTCTCCATCCCAAGAAAAGAGTCGTTTTCATCATCATCTTCCCTTGAGTTAACATTCTGTGCGAGAACTGGTGAAGTTATTGAACTCTTTTGCTAATTCTTGCAATTACCTATCACTTGGCAATATCGTCCCAACAGTATCCAGCCAGAATATTACAAAAACAAATATATTATCCGATTTATAAAAAAATAAAATATGTATACTTAATTTTTTTGTAAACTGTGGAACTACGTCACTGGTTTGCATTTTTTAAAATGTAGAAATAGGCTTGCGTTTGTGTGCAATCCCACCTGATGGAAAGCGAGATGCAGCCTAGGATGTAGCACGCTCGCCTAGAAAGTGCCTATTCACTCTTCTTTTGAGCAATTCCAGATTATACGAGTCGGGAAAAATGAACGCCGGCAGAGAGCTCCACTCCTTATGATAAATCTATGACCAGCATCATCATCATTAAATCTATCATCAAAATTTATTATGGCAAATTTTATTTCACGGACAGCTGAATAGCTTAAGCGCTATACTTCTATTTAGTAGGTACTACATATTTATTTCAATCTGTTATCACTTTTAACAACTGCGTATTAACAACAGCTCTAGAAATTCCATACCCGTGGTACAAATTCAAGTAGTCCGCACCATATCTCCCAAGTTAGAGTCAGTTTTAAGTAGTAATATATCGTTTTTTATCTGTGTCTATTTTATTTCCTTGTGGCCCACTTGATTTATTTATATTTATGGTGCTGTACGTATTTTTCTTGAGATTAAGAATGAACTAATTAATATATCATTGTGATCTATTACAAGGGAGATAAATTATTCCACTTACAACAACTAGCAATTTTAGAACCTTTTTATAATAAAGTCTGAGATATCTAGATAGGTAGAGAGTTCCATTAAATACAGAAAAAGTAGTCCACAAAAGTAGTCATTGCGAACACCTTTTTATGTTTCACTGTTGGACTTCTTCTATATATTAAACTAAACCAATATACAGAATGACGTAATTTATTATCCCTCGTAAAATCATATTCGATTAGCGAAAAACATGTTAACGGAATATCAAAACTTAATAACGTACTAGAAGCAGAAAAAATATACTTTCTGAACATGAAGAAGAGATTTATGGTGTACCACAAGGTTGGAGTCTAGGACTTCTGATTTTCCTAATCTATATAAGTGGTGTTCCAAAAGATATGAACCAACTAGCGGTGCTGTCCACTGATAACGGGAATGCGATATTTATTATTAAAAGACTGTTAAGTACAGGCGAAAAGACGTACATAATGCATTTACATTGTCAATTAAACAGTTCCACGATACTAACTTAAAGATTAAAATACCGTTCTTAAGTGCCTGCCATGTTTCCGTCGCCGCAACGCTTAGATACGGGTTCAGGCAAAATGCAACTGGGATAGAAAAGCTTTTTAAAGTACAAAAAATGTTAAAGAGTGTTTCCCCAGTAAACTGATATGAACAAAGGTGTTTTCAAAATTTGAATTTATTTAAGTAGGTTACTTTTAGCTTTATACATATGAAATTATCACTTTATTAAAAAGTGATGTTTCGAGGTATACATTTTTTAAATCGAAACAAACTTATTACTTTAAATGAAAAAAAAACAATTTATACACATTATTTAAAAAAAAATTAACAACAGTAAAATTAGCACTGGTGATAATATATTCTGGCCTCGTTCAATCGTGAAACTACATCATATGGTGATTTAGAGAAATAACTAAAAGTATTTTACATCCGCCTAAAAATCCATTTGCTCAATAGCTGAATACTCACAAGAAAGAGATTAGCTCACTCTCTTGCAAAACTTATTACTTGAAGGGGTGCCGAAAGTTTTAATTTTTTCCTACCTTTTTCCTTGAGTGTTCATTGCATAAGTCGATTAACTCTGGGTAAAAAGTTTGAAGAAAGTAAAATAGTAGATTTTATCGTGTATGTGACGGAATGTATTTAAGAATAAATATTTTCTTACATATTAAATAAATATTAAATAAATAAATATTTTCTTACGAATAACTTCTTAAGTACTTATTTGAATATGTTAAAACTAAAAGTCTCTTTAGTAGAATGCAATCAAAAATCATGCGATTCTGCGATTTAAAAACACAAGGCGCTCAGAGCATGAATGATGAACAAACAAATAGCGTCGACTTTTGTGAAATATGACGTAGGATATTCTTATAAAACATTGTTAAAATATATATTGAATAGTTCATTGTATATATACCTAACTGATTTGTACCATTCATACCTCGGAAGAAGGGCTATAGAATTTCAATGATAGAAATGGAAAATAATGTCTGTTTACGTTTAATACGCAATACGATATTCTGTGAATTTAAAGAGTTGCTAGTTTTTTTATACAGAATATAAAGAGATAATTTTTAAGCTTTTGTATTGTATTCACTATGAGAGATACACAGAAACACTAAAACCCATAGTGTAACATAACATGCATATTATTTTTTGCAATCTGGCTGCTTAGGGAATCTATTTATAGGATTAGTACATTATTAATATTCTGCTATTGTCTTTCACATACTTATGTCTTTTCTCTTCCATTCTAAACGCATCGCTTACGTTCTATATTATGGGAGAAGGCATAAAAATAAAACACAAAATCAAATATATATAATATAACATCAGCTAAAAAGTTTTAGGCCGTAAATGTGAACAGTGACGTTATAACCACTCCATGGAGCACTCCGTAAATGCACATTCGCGAATGTGGTACCGACTCCGCCGTAATCAATCTCGGCCGTCGCACCGTTCTCCCAATTATCGTTCACGTATATCGCGCTAATAACATTGTCTCTCTCTTCGTAATATTTCGGAAACGCAATATCCTCAGACCTCACGTAGGAAATAGGCATCTTCACGTGGACACTACTATGAATTAGTCTATCATTCTCTACACGTTCACCGTAGTGAAACCTCACAGCAAATGTTTTCGTAAACACTAATACCATGACAGCAAAAATTGACGTCGCTTTTCGGAAATTTGCCGCCATTTTGTTTCTTTAAATACACCGGCACTTTTTAATGTGTCAATATTAGTTTAGATTTATTATTAATTACGTTTGGCAGATATACAAAGATGTTAGTTTATAACGCGACACGTTTTATGGAAATAAATTTATCAGCGATCTATGTGATAATTTTAAATGTACGATAAGATGTTTGTTGATATTTTCGATTAGATGATATGAGACCCGTGTCAATAAAAGTATATGAGTGGGCGGGGCTAAATTAATATAGGAACCTAATACTGGAGATATTGATGTCAATTTAATGAATTTGACAACTGCTTTTTGTTATTTTTACTGCATAGAAAAAATATGTATACTACTAACATTAAACTTATTTTAGATTTTGAGATAAAACTTAATATATTTTTAGACGATACGCCGTATTAAACAACTTAAATTATTTAATCACGATTACTATTAGTAACTTAAGGTATCTAAACTCTGCCATTAAATTAGTTTTTATAAAAGACAAAGCGTTACAATGTATTAAAACGGTTTATCGAATTTGGGCATTTATTTTTATTTAATCTATAATTTTTTAGTTCTGTTTAGTTAGATTTAAAAGTAAATATTAAATCGCGAACATAATTGGATATTTAGAGACAAAAACACGTGGAGTTATTGAGGTCAACGTCGTTTTAATAGCCTCTGTCAGACAATAAAACTTACATCTTTTATGAGGACAACGAATAAATCAATCAACTTATCTATTGGAAATATTTTAACAATTAATTTGCCATTACGTAGCCTATATAAACGTAGAACAACATGTGTCGAAGCAGAAATAAGAAATTATGGCATCTAAAATTATTCTGTGTATTTTCGTCTTCAATCTGGCGACATTAATAAAAGCCGATGGGAGTTTGAAAGTGGGAGATTTCACAAAGGACTCGAAGCCTACCTATCATGGCAATTTTGACGCGATGGGAATAGTTTTCATAAAAAGAACGGAGACTTTCAACATCCGGTTGACTGACGGCGGAAAGATAAAGGGAATTGATATCCAAGACATGAGAGGTGATAGCAGTAGTTGGATCTTGAGTGGCGGTGTAGATCATGACTTCGTGACTATTAAGCTTGCAAGCAAACGAGGCAGTGGCTACAATTTTGTTGTAGATGTTTATGGTTATGATGACGAGGATACGGGTAATAAAGAAGAAAAACCCGCAGAAGAGCCCGTAGTAGAGCCTGCAGAAGAACCTGCAGAAAATCCGGCTGAGGAACCTGTAGAAGAACCTGAACAAGAGCCCAAAGAAGAAGATGAAGCTAAGGTTCAAACAGCAGATAAGAAATAAGGCGACAAATAATGTAATAATATCATCATCATCATTATCAGCCTATTCTCATCCACAGCTGGACATCGGCCCTCCAATAGCACGCCACTTCAATGTAATAATATAGATGATGAATGTAATACCACCAATGAAGGAAAAAAGACTTCTTGCGAAGATGACAAACAAACAATCAAGTAAGTATAAATATATAACAGAATTTGAGTTTAATTTACATATATCGATCGAACTACAATTAATAATAATCGTGGCATATTAAATTGTCTTATTTTTCATTTGTCTTGTTTATACTCTCCCTTCTCCGGCCAAACGAGTAATATTTCTGGTGAATTAACATGAGTACCAGTTGAGTTTTAATATTTGCGCAAAATAATTTAATCGTGATACAAATTTTAATAAAAACAATAAATATTTTGAGCTGTGGAACAATAGCGGCTTACGAAATAAAGATTATGTTGATGTAACAGAAACAGAAACGAGAAAGTTTACACGCCTCACCCAATTTGATCTAAAACTTGTTAATATTTTGTCTACCATAGGGTATAGGTCAATATGCAATTTTTGAAGCATTAAGGTCTTTTATATCAAAATTAAGTTCTATGCAATAGATCCTTTACATAAAAATTAAGGTCCATAAAATTGAACTTCAGGCCATTTCGTTCAGTCTATTTTCACATTTCATTTCTTTGTCGCGGCGCTCGACGAATTTCTCACCATGAAAGAATTGAAATGTAAAAATATTTTTATTCAAATGTACTGACGTTATATTTAAAAGACGATCTGAGTCTGTCGATTTAAATGTGTTCTACTCTCCGATCCGTTTATTTGAAAGGACACTAAATGTGCTGCTCGGTATGAGGACTGCTACACTAAATTTGTAGAAATATGATATAGCAAAATATTGAGCTGAAAACGTTATAAAAAAAAATGAATTCAAGTACTTCGAATGAAAAACATTTTGGGCGGTTTTTTAAAAATCGCTACATTAGTTAACTACATAAAAAACCTAGTAAATTATAGCTCTTATCACAAAGGCATAGAGTTCACATTGAGTGATACTTTGTGCAAATGAACAGATATAAATGACCTTTGGCCGTCTATGTTGATATCGTTGATACGACGAATGTTTATTAAGTCTTTAAGAGTCGGTTTACATGGCTGTGTATTATAATCGGATTCTTCTGCTAAAATCATGTTAAATTCGCAGTTTGAGATATAACACGAAAAATCAAGTTCCGTAATTCATCCTGTACATCTGGCCAAATATATTCGTAAGGGATGTAATTCTTTACATTATTTAACATTGTTTTACCAGGATTATATAAAATTAAAACAAAAAAAGGCTACTTACAAAAAATATAACATTTGATCAGCTGCATTTTTGTTAAACTATATGACATGAAGCATTGACTAATTATTTTTTAATTGATATTTTATAGATTGTAATTAAAAAGAAATTAAATAATATCTTGTGAAACCTTTATCTCTAAGACCCAATTTGGCGGTCATTATGTTTACATATATGTAGACAAACAGAAACACTGACATTGTCATTTACTACACAACAATTAAAACATGAGGTCGAAAATTCTACTACTTAGTGCATTTGTTTTCTACCTGGCAACACACGCTGATGGGAAAGGTAATTTGAACATTGGCAACCCGTTTGGCTCCGAACTAATTTACCACAAAAAACATGAGAAGAGTTGGTTACCGTTCATGATGAGAGATGAAGTGATAGAAGTCAATGCGATGGACAATCAATTGATCAGGGCCGTTAAAGTTCAAGACATCAAAGGCGATGGAATGAGCTACATCGTCGGTGGTGGAATCGGCCAAAAGTCTGTCAGCATCAAACTCGAAAGCAAGAGGAACCATGGCTACAGTTTCTTGGTGGAAGTTTTCGCATTTTAAACGAGAGCAGTGACATAATTCTCTGTGGTTGTTGTGTATTCGATTATATTAAATTCGTTGTTCGAAATTGCGTATTGATTATTTTAAATGTTGGTTCTAATAACATAATGACATAAGGTCTCTAAGGCAATATCAATTATTCATTCTCAAATATTTAGTTGTTCCGTCCTCCAATACTCCCGTCGTAAATAAATGATTTGGTCATTCGTTCTAGATCCGGTAAATCATAATATACATTACAGCAGGAACAATTCTTGTTCATTTATTTGCGTCTTTCTATTATATTTCTGTGATTTCCTGTTCCACATTACCACATCGAATTACAATTAAATAAAATGACATTAAAAATATGTCATAAATAGGATATAAATAAAATATAAAATGTCATAAAGAGTGGTGACGGCAAATGTTAATAAGCTTGATGTGATGAATGTTCCAATGTCTTAATATTGATTAGTCCAGTAATGGACGAATACTCTGTTACCGCTCGCCACAGACTATAATATAATTGCTTAACCTTGACAGGACGAACGTAACCAATAGATGTTTCATTTCATTTGAAGTGTTTACTAAACGTATTATTATTTATACCACGTCTTATTCGTCTGATTCCGCGGAATTTTTAAAAAGATATTCAGATGTAAATATAATGATTCCACATCAATAAAAATGTGGTTTTATCTCTAAGTGGATATTTATAACAACAGGTTACATTAATACTAACGCCTATTATGTAAACGTTTAAAATATTACTATGCGATGTGTTAGAAAATTTATAATAAGTTGTCCGTCGGTACAAAATTACGTAACATCACGTCTGTAATCCCGAAGGGGTAGGCAGAGGAGTGTGGTACACTCCCACGTTTCACCAGTTATGTACGTTTACGTCCCATGGAATAGATGGTGAGCCTTTTGCCATACACCGGGCACAGATTCAGACTCCGAGCCACTATTAAGGATACTAAATTATAAAAATCTAATAGTACCCGACCCGGAATTTGAACTCAGGACCTCCCGATCGGCAGTCGCACTTGCAACCATTCGACCAACGAGGCAGTCAATTAAATCGTTGACGCAGTAAAAAAAGATTTATTGAAATGTATTGTAATATCGGCTTCAGCACGAATAGAACCGCGAACACAAACTAGTACTTTAATAATAATCATTTAAAAAGTGAATGTTATTTTATGGTAGGTTTAACTAGTACTGGAAATGTAGACCGGCCTTGAGATAAATCTTAAAAAAGTTGAGCAGGATCATAAAACTGTGTATAGAAAAAAACTCAACGCCAAAACTCTTAAGAAAAAATAAATGACAAAATAATGCCATGTAAGCCGTCCTAAAAACCTGCCGGTAAACTACATTGCTAGCGGGTCAGTTGACCTCAGCACTACATCTCGTTCCACGTATTTATTACTCATTCACAATCTTGCACTCATTGGAACAAGTACAAAAATGTTGTTCAAAACTTTATTATTGTTCTGTGCTATTACAACAGTGTATTCTAGAACTGTGTCGGTCGGACAAGTATTCGACCAAACGGGTATAGTCCGGAAAGTATTCGAGAAAACAGTGGAGAGATCAGGGATATTCCTCATCAAAAGAGAACAGGAGGTATACTTCGAATACCCGACGGGAGATCAGAAGATAAAGGGGATCAGAATCATCGATTTAGATAATGGATTGGCTGAACCCTCGATCACTAGGGGCGGCATTGGATTTAACTTCGTCAACATTAAACTGAAGAGCGAAAGAGGATCTGGTTATAAATTCCTCATAGAAATTTACGCGTAGTTGTAAAACATATTTATTTTTATAAAGATGTGAAATTTTTTAAAGTGTTTATTACATGATGTTCGGCGGAAATTATTGTTTTATTTCATTGTGTGTGTTTTAATGCGTCATACGTTTACATCGTTCGTCGAAATGTTATCTAAAATCAGTCGCGTAACGACAAACATATTAAGTTTCTTGTATAAATAGATTAAATAAAGTAACAGACTGTGTGTTCGAATGTCAAAAAATTTCAAAAATGTTCAAATATATTATTATATGAGGAAGAAGGGATTGGGTGAAATTCGAAACTCAAACGACCTTCACTAGATCCATGTCTATTTATATCTCACTGACCCAGTAATACATCGGCATTCATGCACTTTTTGTATCTTACGCGAGTGAGAAATCTAAATTACGCAATTATTCGGATGTTTGTCGACGTCTTTCTTGTTGCTTTAAATGTTTAACATTTTGTTTTATACGTTATTTAGAATACAGGAGAACATAAATTAACAATGCAAATTATTTAATATTCTCGTTTATATTTTACAATACACTTTGCTCTTTTTGTTGTATTTTTATGAATGTGTTATTTAGAGAAAAATGCAATTTAATCGAATTTCAAGTAAATTTGTTCTTGCCTACACAGATTCCGTGTTTTTTTTTTACAGATTTTTACCATTTTCTGTATGTGTTCATTAGCGTTAGAATACGACCACTCTTGATCTAGAACCTTAAATATCAGCATAAGGCTCATAGTTTATATTTTAAAATCCAATGAATTAACCTCTAAATTTCTTTGACGTTATTTTGTTATTAAAAAAAGACTCAAATAATTCTTTGACAATCTTACATTTTGCAAATAATTAGATTTTACGTTTCTTTTTTGCTACATATTTAAATTTCTATGACAGAATCTCAACCTAACCTGACTTCGTGCAGACGAGGCATAAGATAACTAGATTTTAAATATATGATAAATGCGTTGTTGAAGTCATTGGAATACTTTGAGTGTCTGTAAATGCCGAGTCAGTATATGAAGTGTAAAATAACATCTTACGACTGTTGTTTTAACCGAACTAACTTTACATCTTTTCTACTAACTTTCTACTAGCTTCAACTAGCTTTCTATCTTTACATATCTATGGTCTACACTTTTACAACTCCACTGGTTACTGATCCGCTCCACTATTGATGTAATAGATTTAGAACAGTGCCTCTGGTACATCACGTCGGTTACATGCGGTTTCGCAGCTTTCACGCCTTCATGAGAACATTTTTGAAGACTTAAAGCGTGTAGCTTTCATCACGATGAGTCCAGTAATAGATACAGCAAGCGTTAACAAATCTCAAAAGGCAGAAACTTGAGACAAACATAGACTTTAAACATAGATCTTCAGAAGAGGGCTATTCCATTCCCCTCCTTTAAATCTCTTGTTAATAGGCGACGATGACCATTTACCAATAGGTGACATACTTGCCTTCCAGGAAAGATGTTAAATATATTACCGTAAGGCCTTTGTCTCACAGTCCTACATATTGATACCAGCAATCATGTTATTGAAGTGAGCAATACGTACGTTTTTTCCCTAAAAGGTTAATAAGCATTGTTTTTCCTTGAGTAAGACTCGTCAGTTTAACTTTATTGTATAAATATAGAAGGGTTCATAGCACTGATGTACAGGCAATTCAAAATCAATGCTTCCAGTTATGCAATGTTATGAACTATACTGATACCCCGTAATTTCCTAGTTACTTACTTTACTTTTTAGCCTCCTTTTCTGCAGGTCTTAGATTCAAAATCCAGCGAGCCAGTCTTTAGTAAATTATTTGTGTTATTAAGAAAAAAAATTGAGTATGCAATAAAGGAAATATTGTGATGAATCCCTTGCAGATTCTCTGTATTGTTGTCTAAGTCGTGTGATATTTTTCAACCCGTATTTGGGCAGTCTAGTAGACACCGGCCTTGATGTCCCTCATATTAGCAGACCGGTGTTCAACAGTGGAATGATAAAAGGGTTGATTCAGATCGTGACGATGATGACCTAATTCTAAACAAAACAAATATTCCCCCTTTGAGAGTTAAGACAAGAATTAATAAAAGCAAAGAGAAGGAATAAGAGCTTGTCAGAAAAATTCTATATATTTTTTTTTAAATTTATTTTTAGCGTCCGATAAATTTTATTCTGTTTTTATCAATGTTGATAAGCCTAACAATAATAACAAGCAAGGACTGTTTAAAGACACGTCCAAAGCACAGAAACAATCACAGGAATATTTTCACTAGCCATCTGTTTTCCACTAACTTACCCGCTCGCGACATATCTCTGTCGGTTTGATAAATACAAGGGATTGATTATTTGATAAATGTTATTATTTAACCATTATTTTCATAGTCTTCTGATTTAAAAAAAAACTATCTAAAACGTCTAATTAGATCCATTTAGATTATACCTATATGATAAATGATAAGGTACACACGAAGTAAAAAGATATGAGTGGTAACAATGATATTTATTGAAATGAGGTAACACTGAAATTTTTTAAAATATTATTAATGCAATCATTTCTTGCCATGGTTGTTAAAGAAGTTGTTGGTTTGAATCGCGTACACCCCCACCCAAAAGTTGTAACCCCTTAGCACATTAGGACTATCCAACTCAATGGTAACAAAACGGTCACCTATACCTCCCTTTTTAATATAAACCTCACCCCATTTGTCTTCTCGCAAATCGAGAACCTTAATGGCGTTGATTATTTGATTCTCTGAACATCTTACGGTGAAGGTCTCCGAGCGGATCCATAGAGCTGGGTTCTCTTGGTGCACTTTATCGTAAATCAACTGAGAATTAATGTCAGGATACCCGAGAAACAAATCATATGTTTTCACGTTGGAAATCAGAAAGAATATTACAAATACCGATCTCATCAATGACATTTTCAACGTCCACCAACCGAAAGGTTTATGAGAATAATGTTCTATAGTAGATACACGGAATACGGTAGACTAAGTATTTGTACAGAATATTAGTGCTGTTGCGTGGAAAACGTAGTTTTTATGAATAGTCTTCACGATAATAAAATGTGAACGTATTGTAGGGTGTCACCAGATCATATCACTACAGTGTAATTTTAAGACTCACAGTGACTCTACCTGCAGATCTCTTCCTATAAATTGCACGGAATCGATAAATTAAACAGAATTTTTTAAGGTTATCTTACGAAAGAAAGAAAGAAAGAACCTTTTTTTTTTGTAGTACGTACAGTTACACGTTATACAACCGTTAAGACATAAAAAAATCCATAAGTAGAGCATTTGCAGACACACATTACAAAATGGATCCTACTCGGCATTATGCTGGAAGTCCAAAAACAACTAGCGCTGATCTCCCGTAGGGCCCAATTGAAGACGTCATGGTATAGCCGATATAAACTATCAAATTATATGAATAGCATCACACCTGTATATCCCCAAATGGGTAGGCAAAGAAGCGTAGTACACTCTCATGATTTACCAATTGTGATTTTCATTCCACCATGAAACGTAGAGTAAAAGTATTATCCAACACCGGGCACAAATCCAGACTCCGAGTTACTACTGCGAATTTTAAATTAGAAAAACGTAATAATATTTTGCCAATCCATGGAACGTACTCAAGATCAGTAGTCATACTTGCAAACTCTAGGTCAACGAGGCAGTCAAGAAATATTTAATCTGTAAGCAGCATTACATACATATATTTGCAAACCTGATACACTATCCAGAAGTCGTTCTATCAATACGAGCCTAATGAATATTACACAATGAATCAGAGATGGTGTAATCTAACAAATTAGAGCCCACGCCATAAAAATACTCTAAATACAGACATACAAGATGTTACATACATACTATACTGAGAAGTGGAATATGATCTCATTTGATGGTCCTGTTGACGAATTCGTACACTATATAAGCGAATGTCGCTTCTGGAACAATCATTTGCATGTGAGTTCTGCGTTAGTTGTTTACTGGTTATATCGACAACATGTCAGTGAAAATATTCACGTGTTTTGCTGTCATTCTCCTGTCAGCGGTCGCGGAAGGCAACGATATTCGGTTGGGCATCGTGAGTCCCGCATCCAGAAAGATCTATAGCGAAATAAAGGAAGCAAACCCAGCTCTGTGGACACGGACAGATGACGTCATTATCAATGCGCCTGCCAACGAGATCATATCCGCCGTTGTCGTCACTGATATGAGAGATGACAAAGACGGCGAAGCTTATATCGAAAATGGCGGGATTGGAAGCAACAGTCTGACAATTGGACTGAAGAGTCCGTCGATATTGAGAGGCTACAAGTTTCTTATAGATGTATACGCTAATGATTCCAATTTGAGGTACTACAGCAAAGGCGGGTACGCCCAGTACAATGACGATAGTCAGTATGGAAGGAAGTTTTAATAGCGTAAAACTGTTATTTATTATATTGGCAATGTTGTTAAATAACTCGACAATTGTTATGATTTGCGTATAAGTTGGCGGACATTTTGATAATGTACTAGTGTTTTTTATCTGCGTTGTGATTAAAATATATGTTTAAATATTACTTTGTTTTAGTTAATCAAGCTATTAATATAATGTATTTAACTTTTAACAACGATTAGTGAAAAAAATCATAATTTTCACTTGATGTCTGATTGCATTATTCTTGATGAACATTTATTTATCGTTTATAATTTAACTCGAAGAGGTAGGCAGAGGAGTTTAGTACTCCTAGTAGTATAAAACTAATAGTATAAAACAAAATCGTTTCCCGCTGTCTGTTTGTCCCTACGTATGCTTAGATCTTTAAATCTATGGTACGGATTTTGATTCATTTTTTTTTAATAGATAGAGTGATTCAAGAGGAAGGTTTATATATATAATACATCCATAATATAGTAGAGAA